>VXBC01000813.1:63826-98688 GCA_013399945.1 Ploceus nigricollis | reverse complement strand
GGTTGGAGATTCCGGGTGTTTTCCACGGGGGATACGCGGCTCTGGATGCGGGTAACGGCCCGGCTGTCCCCGGGGCCGGGAGTTATTTACTGTCGTGTTAATAAGCTGTAGTTTAAAGTTAGGTTGGTTACATGTGACTTGAAGTTGTGTTGGTGACATGGGTTACTTTGGGTGGATTTAGGGGGATTTGTGCTGTTGCTGTTAAACTTCACTTAGAGCCTTTTGGGGTCCCTCCTCAGCTGGGGCTGCAGGGAGGGGGAGAGGGATATTGTGTAAATCCCTCCAGTTTTACTAATTCTGGTCCAGCTCCTGAGTTCGNACCAGAACTGGACACAGCCCTCGAAGTGCAGGGGAGGAGGGGTGGGTTTGAAGTAGAACAAAGTGCATGCTGTGGGAGGGGGAAATGTTTCCATAACATGCTTTTTCTTAGAAAATGATTTTTTAGTTCTGTTCTTAGGTCGAGTTTGGCGTTTAGTGGTCTCAGGACGATGTGAGAGCAGTGACTTAGAGCACAGGAACCACAGAACATGAGTGACTTGTGAATTTGCAGATAAGGCTGAGAGTCACAGCGTCGGACAGCTGGAAAGTGCAGGTGATTTTTATCTGGCCTGAAAGGGGGACTTGCACTGGGACAAGGGGAGATGGCTGAAAATATTCCATAGGAATGGAGAGGTGTGTTTGGGAGCAGGTCCTGCTGGAGAGGGAGCTGGGGGGATCAGCCTGCAGAAAAGGATGTGCAGGGTGGACCTCTCCCTGCACACTTTCATAACTCCCTGACAGGTCAGCTTGGACAGCAGTAGGAATTTGCCCATGGAAAGGCTGCTCAGGCCTTGGCAGGGGCTGCCCTGGGAGCTTTTCAGTGCCCATCCCTGCAGGTGTCCCCTGGAGGTGGCACTCAGTGCTCTGGGCTGGGGACAAGGCGGGCATGGGGCCCAGCTGGGGCTCCATGGGCTGGGAGGGCTTTTCCAGCCCCAGGGATCCCATGGGAGGTCGTGAGGAGGGCTCAGGGTGCAGGGTTACCCTGTGCCAGAGGAGCTCTCCCAGGAGCTCCTGTCAGCTTGGGGAGCTCTGAGAGTTTGTCAGAGCAGCTTTTCCTGGCTTTTACCAGGATCCTTTCACTGAAATTCCTCTCCCTGCCACAAATGAAGCCTGTAAGGATTTACCTGCGGATGTGTGGAGACCCTTAACACTCCAAAATTGTGGTGTGTGTCTGTTGGAGGTGACACTAAAAATCATCTTTTTGGCTCTCCTGCCAGGGCAGTTTGGGATTGGACTGGTTGTTCTGGGCTGATTCAGTCTCCAGCTGTGCAGGGATGGGGGAGGCTGTGGCTGCTCCCAGTCTGGATTTGGCCATTCCCAGACAGTGCTGTTGGTGTTAGGGAAACAAGCAGTTCAGTTTCAGGGATGGGCAGATGGATGTAGAGATTTCCCTGGGGGGAGGCTCTGCTGGGCAGTGCCCAGCCCCTCTGTGATTGCCTTGGGCACTGGGAAAGGGCAGCTTTGGCTTTAACTGGAATTGTTGGCTTTGGGAATATTCCTGGTGTGGGCCATCCTTGAATTGCTGATGTTCTTAGTTCTGCAGTGCTGTGTGTGGCTACTGCTGCCAGGGAGTACCTGGGAATGTGGGGGAATTCCTGCATTTCCTGCTGAATATGGAGGAGGGTGGGGTAATGACAGCATTTTTTTTTTTTAATAATAATGGGACATTATTTTGGTAATGCATACTTTTTCTGGTTAGTATTGTCATTTTCTTCTGGCTAATATGGCTTTTCATGGATCATTATACCCATTTTTTTTTTTGGTCAGCATGGCATTTTTGGGGGTAATACTGGCTTTTTTTAACTTTGGCTTTTTCTTGCTAATGTAGCTTTTTTTGGGTTAACGTGGCATTTTGTTTTTCTAGTTCTAGCTTCTTTTTTTGTTGCTGGTACTGTTGTTTTGGGGATAATATGAACATTATTTGGGGTAGTACTGGCTTTTTTTGTTAATCTGGCACGTTTTTGGCTCATCTGGAATTTTCAGTGGTGAAGCTGCAGGAAAACACCCCACAGTTCCCTGACAGTGTGCCCGAGGAGCTGTGGGGATTGTGCTGAATTTGTTGACAAACTCAGGGAGTTGGAGCAGAGTTTGTACCTGTTTGTGCCGGGGGAGGAGGCTGGGGAGAGGCAGCAGGGAATGTGCTGTAAATAAACTGTGGGGCTGGAGAGGGAATTGGGCCCAGCAAAAGTCCCCTGGAATGGCAACTGCTGGGAAGGGCAGAAGTGGGGAGCAGAGGGAGGCTGGATTCCTGTAATCCTGTGCAGGGCATTTCCCTCTCTCGTGCTTGAAGCAGTTGGCAAAGAGGGTGGAACGGGAAAACCATTCGTAGAAACCCCTGGGATTGCTGTGGGATCACTGCAGCCCAGGACACAGGCCAAGATGGGCAGGAACTCCAGCCATAATTAAGGGTGACACCTTAATTTTAGGGACTCTGGTGTTTAGTGACACCTCCTTATCTGTGGTGTCACTGGAATGTTGGTGCCCTTGACCCTCCTGGGGTTGTGGCAGGGTTTGGAATCACACAGTGCCATGGGGCTGGTGCTGCAGGATTCTGATGGGATTGTTGCCCTCAGCAGTGAGGGAGATGGAAAATGAGTTTGCAGGGTGAGCTTTCAATAAAACCTGAATTCTGCTTTTCAGATCTAGGAAGAAAACCTGATATATCCTGAAAATGTTTAACAAATCCTTTGGAACTCCGTTCGGAGGCAGCACCGGCTTTGGGACAACTTCAACTTTTGGGCAAAGTAAGTGAAATATCCAAGGTGGTTTTTAATGAGGTGTCTTTTCCTGGAGTGCAGCTCAGAGAATCACACAGAGGTGGTGATCTCTTGTGGGATGGAATTAGGGAGCTGCTGGGTGCTCCAGCTGGCTTGGAAGAGGTTCAGGAGCCTGAGGCTTCACCCCTAGCCAAGCTTTCAGTTTGGGCAGACAACCAGGGTTCCATGTCTGCTGTGGAAATTCCTTCTGTGGGAAGAGTGGAAAATGCAGTGCTTAGGGAAGGCGGTGTCGCTGGGGTTTTTACAAATCCGTGGTGGGTTTGTTGGGAGGGCTGGGAAGGAAGCAGTGTGTGTTCTGGGGGCTGTTAGTGGAGCTGCAGCCTGAGGGGGCTCGCTGGGCTGTGCTTGCAGATGCTGGCTTTGGTACGACCAGCGGAGGAGCCTTCGGCACCTCGGCCTTCGGTTCCAGCACCAACACCGGCAGCCTGTTCGGGAGCACGCAGACAAAGCCAGGTACTGCCCCGGGGTGGGAAGGGAGGGAGGGGGACAGAGGGAAAACCCCAAACCAAGGAATCGGCAACAAAAGCCAGCCAAAAAATAGCCAAATAACACCTTCCCAAGCCCAGGACAGCAAGAACCTGTCAAAGCTCCCCAGCAGAGGAGGTTGTGGAGGATTAACAGCCTGTTTCTGTCTGCAGGAGGGTTGTTCGGGTCCACCACGTTCAACCAACCAGCCACCTCCTCCACCAGCACTGGCTTTGGCTTTGGAACATCCACTGGGACATCAAACAGCCTCTTTGGAACCACCAGCACTGGTGGAAGCCTCTTCTCATCCCAGAATAATGCCTTTGCACAGAACAAACCAGCTGGTTTTGGAAGTGAGTGAAACTGGTTCCCCTCTGCTGTTGGGTGGGAGAGAGTGGGAGCTGGATGTTCCTGGGGGCTGGGACAGGGGTCAGGGTGGGGCTGGGGGGGTTTCTCCTGGAGGATACAGTGACCTCCCTGTGCCCACAGCAGCTGAGGGGGAGCTCACATGCTCCTGAATCTGTAGCTGTGATTCCAGCCCTACATTTTAAAATAAATTGCCAAAGGTGGTTGGCTGGAGTTTTTATCCTGAATACTGTTATGGTGCTCTTTGATTTTAGGTTTTTATCCTGTGGCAGAGCAGTTACAGTTGGGTTTGTCTGTGGCAGGAGAAGATGGGGAATGCTGTTAAACTCTTCTGTAATTTCATGAGGCAAAAACAACTGCTTGCAGCCCCTTCTGAACAAAGAAAAGGAGCCTCGCTGATTCTCTTTATTATAAAGTTTCTGTATTATTTTCTTCCTGCTTGTTGGGAGTAGAAGGAAACTGGCTGCTGTGGTTTGTCTGGTGTTTCTGGGGTGCTGAGTTAAGGACACTTTGCAGCAGAGAAGTGCATTAGCAGCACCATCAGCTTCCAGCTTTGCTGTCAAATTATTTTTCTCAGCTGTTTCAAATGGTTTCTAATTTGAATAAAGTATTAGGGTGTAAGTTTTAAATAGTTAATTTGGGTTTGTTTTAATACTGATGTTATTTTTTTTATGCTTTATTCAGACTTTGGTACGAGCACCAGCAGTGGAGGGCTCTTTGGGACCACCAACACCACTTCCAACCCCTTTGGGAGCACATCTGGCTCTCTCTTTGGCCCAACCAGCTTTACTGCTGCTCCAACAGGCACAACTATTAAATTTAATGTAAGTTGTGCTCTTTCTTCTTAGTCCAGCCCGTTCACTGTGGGAAGTATTCAGTTTTGCAGTTGTTTTTGTGATGTCTTGGATACTGAGGTGAAAAAATGTGCAAGTGTTCTGAACTGATTTGAAACTGAAACTGATTTGAAAACATCCCTTCTCAAACACTGTAGAATTTCAGGCTTGCTGGGTTTAGAGCCAACACTGGAGGAATAAAGGAGCTCCTAAAGCTGAGCCTTCCCAGCAAGTGCCGTGGAATTCAAGGTGATCCATGGCAAATGCTGGCAGCAGCAAGGGTTAGAGACATCTTGGGATGGGTCAGAATCAGCACAGCTCTCTTGAGCCTGCCTGGCTCTGGGAATGGGACTGGAAGGGGAGGAGTGGTGTCCTGCCTCCTCTGGACGAGTCCCCTTTAAGACAGGATTCAGTAACTGCTACAAAGTTCTGTGGCAGTTGGACCTGGAGGGTGGCCCAGCAGAGAGGCCTTGAGGAATTGGGCTACGTGGGGCCTGCTGGAGGAGGGACTCTGTTCCCCAAAAACTTGTTCATTCAGATCCCATCCCTCTTCATTTCTGGACTGAGCTGATGTAAGACTGAGGCTTTGGGGGCAGAGCTGTGCTGCTGCCTGCTCTCTTGCAGTGCTGCTGATTTGTACTTCCATAGCACTGTTAAAAAGAGGGGGGATAGTGAAATTCATGCAGAGCTCCAGGATTTGTGTCAGAAGCTGAGGTAAGCTGCTTTTAAAGTGAAACTGAAAGCAGAATTGCTGGGAGTTGTTTTGAGTGTTCCTGTGGCTAATTCCACTGTTGATCATGATTAAACACAGCTGGGTGAGGCCTCAGCTGTACAAATAATGATGGAGTCATAAAACCATGCAGTCACACAAGGCTTCGGTTGGGAGGGACCCTAAATCCCACCCAGTGCCACTCCTGCCATGGCAGGGACACCTCCCACTGTCCCAGGCTGCTCCCAGCCCCAGTGTCCAGCCTGGCCTTGGGCACTGCCAGGGATCCAGGGGCAGCCCCAGCTGCTCTGGGCACCCTGTGCCAGAGCTGCCCACCCTGCCAGGGAACAATTCCTGATTCCCAAGATCCCATCCAGCCCTGCCCTCTGGCACTGGGAGCCATTCCCTGGGTCCTGTCCCTCCAGGCCTTGTCCCCAGTCCCTCTGCAGCTCTCCTGGAGCCCCTTCAGGCCCTGGCAGGGGCTCTGAGCTCTCCCTGGAGCCTTCTCCTCTCCAGGTGAGCACCCCCAGCTCTCCCAGCCTGGCTCCAGCCCTGCAGCAGCTCCGTGGCTCCTCTGGACTCACTCCTAGATCTCCCCATCCTCCTGCTCTTGGGCCCCAGGGCTGGGAGCTCTGCAGGTGGGGTCTTGCCTGAGCAGAGCAGTCACACAGAGCCTCAGGTCTGTGCTAGGTGCAGGATTTCCCAGGACGTGCAGGGAGTTCTGGCTGTGTTCCCCCAAGTCTGGCTGGATTTTAACCTGGCCCTTCCTCCCTTCCCGGCAGCCCCCAACCGGCACCGACACCATGGTGAAATCCGGCGTCAGCACCAACATCAACACCAAGCACCAGTGCATCACTGCCATGAAGGAGTACGAGAGCAAGTCCCTCGAGGTCAGTGCAGGGGCACACAGCCTTACCTCGGACCTTTCTGGGCCACACTTACTGTCAGTGCTCATCAATGCAAAAATACTAATGAACCTCCAATGTTTGCATCACACACGAGCGGCGTTGTCAAGTAAAACAATTAATGCAACACCACCTTAATTGCAGTTGGGTTTAAGTGTGTAATGCAGGTCTGGAAAAGATGAAATTCTATCTTGTCAGAAGGACATGAGATCTTGTTGGGAACAGCCCTGCTCTGCTGAGATAGCAGCAGGATCCCAGGCAGAGCTCAGTTTTTGTTATAAACTAGTGTTCCCAAGGATTTATCCTGAGGCCTTCCCATTTGGGCTGGTTTTGGACCCTTGGAAATAGATAGTTTATAAAATATCTGAAAAGGCTCTGGGATGTCAAATTGAAGTCCAAACATGGATCTATGTTCAGGTCCCATTTTTGGTGTCCTTATTTTTAAAAATGTGGGTGTTGCAGCTTTTCTTGAACCTTCACCTTGGTGAAGATGGGGTGCTGTGTGAGTGTGGTAAGGACACCTGCCTGCCCTTGCCCTGTGTAAAAAGAGCTGGATTTTCCTCTAGGAACTCCGTTTGGAAGACTACCAGGCAAATAGGAAAGGGCCCACGAATCCTGTAGGAGCAGGAGCAACTGCTGGCTTGTTTGGCTCTTCCACTGCCACATCCAGCACAGCCACAGGACTTTTTGGCTCTTCCACTACCAATACAGGCTTCTCCTATGGACAGAATAAAACTGCTTTTGGAACCAGTAAGTACTGCCTGGCCCTGGTGTTCCTGTGAGTGCATGTGTAAATATTCTGTTAAACCATTTAAAATTCTGTGATGCAAAATGCTGAAACACTGCTGTGAGCTCAGAGTTGTGCTGGTTGTATTGCCAGCATTCACTGGTGGAGCTCCTTGGCATAGGAATCTGTTTTCTTACTTTCCCTTGGAAAAATTTAAACAGCAGTTGGATTTTTATTAGGTTTTGGTGCAAACTAAGAAGTAAATAGATTATAGAATCCCAGAATGGTTTGGGTTAGAAGGGACCTTGAAGCTCACCCAGTGCCACCCTGCCATGGCAGGGACACCTCCCACTGTGCCAGACTGCTCCAAGCCCCAGTGTCCAGCCTGGCCTTGGGCACTGCCAGGGATCCAGGGGCAGCCCCAGCTGCTCTGGGCACCCTGTGCCAGGGCCTGCCCACCCTGCCAGGGAAGGACTTTTTCCTAGTAATGGATAAGTGTGTTTGTGGAATTCAACTGTAAACAGATCCAAATCCTGCAGGCTGTAGGAATGGAAGCGGTTGTTGGATGAGCACAGACAGCACCCAGGGAGCGCCTGGGGCTGGGCCAGGGAGGGCCAGGCTGGAGAGCAGGGAAAGGCTCTTCCCCAGAGGGGGCTGGCACTGCCCAGGCTCCCCAGGGAATGGGCACGGCCCCGAGGCTGCCAGAGCTCCAGGAGCCTTTGGGCAGCGCTGCCAGGGATGCCCAGGGTGGGGCTGTTGGGGCTCTGGGCAGGGCAGGGGGGGCACTGGGGGATCCCTGGGGGTCCCTTCAGCTCAGGATATTCTGTGACCCTTTTTCCTGTGTGCATGCCGGGGTGTGGATCTGCTGGGCTGGGTCTCTTAACTGCTGTTGGTGTCCCAGGTACCACCGGCTTTGGCACGGGCACCACCGGGGGGCTCTTTGGGCAGCAGTCCCAGACCACGAGTCTGTTCAACAAACCCTTTGGCCAGGCCACCACCACGCAGAACACCGGCTTCTCCTTCGGGGGCACCAGCACCCTGGGCCAGCCCAACACCAACACCATGGTAAGAGGGGCTGCAGCTGCTCCTGCTGGGCACGGGAGGCTGCAGCACTGGGATGTGCCTCAGACCCCACTACAAGGGGGGAAAAGCAGGGTGCCGAGCTCTGAAGGCTGCAGTGGAGTAGGAACCTCCTGGCAGTCAGCTTTGTTCCTGACAATTGGAGAACAGTCAGCTGTTCACAAATCATGTACCCACTCACCTCCTCAAGCAGCTGCTCTCTAGCAACTTCTGTACTTCCGATCATTTTCACACAGATAATGTCATTCCATGATTAACCTTCTATGGGAATTCAAATCCTGGGCTTTCTGGTGACAAATGAGCAACATTTGGGGGCTTTTGTGACAGAAAGATTCTACGTAGTTGTAACCTGTATAACTAGAGGCTTTGGCTCCAGATATTCTGTGTTCTTTGCAAATTTGTTGTGACTTCTCCCAGAAAACCCTGTGAAATGTTTCTTTTCCATCTCCCTTGCTCAAAGCGATGAGGAAATTCCAATATCCTTTAAATCTTGGAGCATAAATTTTTGGTGGTTTTTTTTTTTGTAATTTCCTTTTTGTAGCTAATTTTTTGGAGGGGGACTAAAGCTTCTGGAATGCTCTTCACCCCTCCTCTTCCCCCAGCACGAGGGCAAATGCAGCATTGTTTTATTGCCTGATTTTGTTTGTTGGATCCGTTGTTGTCAGTGCTGGACTTGGAAAAGCCTGGGAGCATTACCTTAACCTGGTTCCTTTTTGCAGGGTCTCTTTGGGGTCACCCAGCCCTCGCAGCCTGGAGGCCTTTTTGGAACAGCGGCCAATACAAATGCTGGGACTGGATTTGGAACGGGAACTGGCCTTTTTGGACAAGCCAACACGGGATTTGGTGTTGGTGGTTCGGTATGTCTGTGCCTCCATAATAAAGGGAGAAAACCAAGCAGAGCCCTGTTCTGGGGTGCTGACTGCACAGAAGTTGTGTCAACTTAGGAATTAGGATGTCTGAGATACAAAAGTCAAGTGGTAAACTGGAGAATAAACAGGTGTAGTAGAGTCATTTTTTAACAAGTGGTATGTGGAGTGATAAAAGCAGCAGGTGATACTGAGGTTCTCAGTGCCTGGGGTGCTTCAGCATAGGGTTGGAAATACAGGTTGTAAGTTGTGATGGACCAAAACCAAACTTGGTTTTTGATATTCAGTCATTTTGGTTCTGGTGGAGCAAAAGTCACAGGATCACTGAGATTGGAAAAGTGCCTTAAAGCCCCTTGAGTCTGACCCTAACAGCTGCTTTTGGGGGATCTTGCAGGTGGCTTGGGGTAGCCCCACTCATGGGAGGGCAGGCTGGGGGGGCTCAGCTGTGCTTGGCTTTAGTTCTGCTTCCTTGCCTGCAGCCAAACACCGATACAATTCCTGTGGTATCAGCATTCCAGGTTTCCAAAGTCCTGTTGTTTTCCTTTCAGACCCTGTTTGGGAACAAGCCTGCTGGATTTGGAGCCACCACGACCAGTGCTCCCTCGTTTGGTACCACCACGGGCGGGGGCCTCTTCGGTAACAAACCTGCTCTGAGTTTAGGAACCCCTACAAACCCTTCCAGTTTGGGGACAGGGAAAAGAAGTGTGGTTTCAATCATTTAAATCTGTACTGTGTGTACCACACACTGTGGAGAGCACATGCTGAGTACTGTAGTGTTGGAATTGTCAGGTGAGCGATGGCCCTGGCGCAGAGGAACGTGCTGGGTGCTGGGTTGTGCCTTTGCTATTGGTGGGGCTCCCTGACTCGAGAGGTAGATGGTCAAGTGGCACTGTTTTGGTGAGTTAAGGGAATTTTCAGCCTGGGATGGCCAGGAGAGCGCCTGGGATCCAGGGGAGCATTGGGAAGGGCATTCCCAGCAGCTCAGAGAGGGGATCCTGCCCCTTTGCTCAGCTCCAGGGAAGCTCATCTGGAGTGTCCTGTTCACTTCTGGGCTCCACAGTTCAAGGAAGACCAGGAGCTACTGGAGAGGGTCCAGGGAAGGCCACAGAGATGATTTGGGGTCTGGAGCATCTNCCAACCATGCTGTAATTTTGTGGTTGAAAACTCTTGAAAGGATTCAGGAAGCAGAGGGGTTTGTTAGGAGGCTATGAACACCCTGTGTTGACACAGCAGCACTGGAAGAATTGGGGTAAAACTAGTGATCCTTGGGCTTGGGCAGGTGTCAGGAGATCCTGCACTGCAGTGAAGGTGAATTGAGTCAGCTCCAGTTTAGCTGGTGGCTGTTGTTGTCCTTGGTGGTGTGAAGGACCAAAGTCCTGAGGAGCTGGTGTTGTGTTCCTGGTGGCCTCTGATGTGAGAGCTGATGTTGGGTGGGTGTGACTGAGCAGGAGGAATGTGTAGGGATGGCTGAAGGGAGTGGCAACTTCTTTCATGGGACTCTGAAATCTCTCCTGCCTTTTTAATTCTGCATTTCAGAGCAACAAAGCTGTGTCTCTGAGAGTGAGTAGGAGGGGGTTGGACCCTGCCATCCCTGTCCTGCAGTGCTGTTTTGTGTTGGTTATTTAAGGGCAGTGGGATCTGCCATGCCTTTAGCCTGCTGTGTCAGCCTGCCCATATAGACAGGGAAGAACTGAGGGAACTGGCTGATCTTTTAGGTCCTTCCCAAATGAAGCTCTGTGCACTTCTCAGTGCTCTGAACCAGGGCAGCACCTTGGCAAGCAGGGTTTGACTGTGGTGAGCAGTCCTGGGCAGACCTCCCAGGGGTGTGAAAGGTGCTTTTGAGTTCTTGTTCTGCTGCTCAGGGTCTCCATGGCCCCACAGTGTGTTGGCAGTGTTTGGTGGAGACCAACCTTTGCAGTGTGTGGTTTTGGTTTGCCTGTGTAGCAGTTTATAGGAGGAATGGAGCTCAATTCCAAGGGGTTGGTGCACACCTGCAGTTTTTCAGTTTAATCCTGGCTTTGTGTACTCACCAAGCATGGGATGGGGTCAGCATCTGCAGTAGAACTGAGCTCATGCTAGATTTGGGGTGGCCTTGTTCCAGCTACAGCTGTGCCCTTGAACTGTGCAGATCTGAGTTCCCACCTGCTCTGTGGTGAGGGTCAGAGAAATGAGTGTGTGGTATAAACAGGATGAAATGAAGTTTGTTCTCTCCAGGCACTCAAAAAGCCCCAGCACGTTTTACTCCCTTGCCAATTAGAGCAGCATCATGTCAGCTCTGCCTTTCTGGGAAACTTTGAAGTTCGTAACAAACTGAAAAGCTTAAGAAGGCAGACCAACATTTTTCTGTGCTGCTTTAATGCTATATTTATAACTAGAATGTGTTTATTGCCAGTGAAGTCCCTTCTTGCTGATTGTCAGTTTAACCTGTGCTGCTGGAAACAGTGAGAAATTTGACTTTGGCAGGGCTCTTCAAGCCCGTGAGGCTTATTTATTTAAATACATGGTTTTAATTTCATCTCTAATGAGCTGCTCGTTCTGTTGTTGAAGGTTTTGGTGCCAACACTGCTGGAAATAGCTTGTTTGGAAATAAGCCTGCGACAGGGACTCTGGGCACTGGACTTGGAACGGGGTTTGGAACAGGTAAGGTTTGGAACAGTTTCCCAGCTCATTTCTGGGCAGCTCCAGCCCTCAGGCTGCACTGCTGGTCCAGCCAGGGCATTGCCTGTAGCTGAGTTAGGAAAGGCTGGGTGGGCATGTTTCAGCTTCAAGGCAGGATGGCTCAGGACAGCTGCAAGGGGAGCTTCTTAGCACAGTGCCAAGTGGCCTGACAGAAACTGGGCAGCACTGGTGGGTGTCCGTGCTCAGAGCCTCTGCTGCCTGCAGCATCTATGGGCATGGAGTGTTTCCTGCAGTCCAGTAAGGAACTGATTCTTTGTGGTGCCTGTAAACTTGTCAGAGTCCTGTAGTAACTGACAGTGCCCTCTCCTGTCACAGCTCTGGGGGCAGGACAGACGTCCTTGTTTGGGAACACCCAGCCCAAGCTGGGGGGAACGCTGGGAACGGGAGCGTTCGGAGCCCCAGGATTCAACACCTCCACAGCTACCCTGGGCTTTGGGGCTCCTCAGCCTGCTGTAGGTGAGTGTCCATGGGCCTGCTGCTTGCTGCCTTGTTCCCATGTGCCTGAACACAGGAGCACACCCCTCCCAAAGGGTTTGGAACGACAAAACATCTCCTCGGGGCCACTTCTGTCCTCAGTCACAGTGCAGACCATGTTAATGACCCTTGTTTTTCTAGTTATATGTACATTTTTAAAGGAATTCCAACTTGCTTTATGTGCCCAATAATTGCACCAATTTTAGAGCATTGTCTTGAAGATTAGTAACATTTCCCAAATTGAATTTGGGGCAGCAAGAATAGATGTGCACAAAGAAAAGTAAGGGAAGTGCAGTGTTGGATTTTTCAGTACTTTCAGATAGGAGAGGCCTAGAGGGCCTTTATTAACAGGAGTGCTGTGCCTCTGGGACAAAAATAAGGCCCACTTGTCTCCAGCTCTCCTGACTTCCTGCAGACCCTGACAGTAAGCTGTTGTTCTGAGAGTGGTTTTGTTGTTCTTTGGGAATGCCCACATCCCACCCTGGTTTTGTTGGAATTATAATTAATCTGCTTTTGGTGGCTTGAATGTTTCATGGTGTGAAGTCTGAGCATTTTAATAGGAATTAAAATGAAATGCTTTAAGACAGAGAGACAAGCTTTAGAATCCATTGTAGAGGGGACTCTAGACCTGTGTGGTTGTGGTAGCAGTAATGTCAAAATTCTGCATGAAATATTTTCCCTGCACACCCTTCCAGAAGCCACCAGGACTGAATATCCTGGTACTACTCTGTAGTTCTCTGTGCCCTCAGCTTTTTACCCATGAGAACTCAGTGAATATGGTTCCACACTCTGATGGAGGAAGGAGATGCTCTGGGATCTGCTGTGTTTCTCCCTGCCCTGGTTCTGTTCCCAGAGCTCTAAAACTGAAATGCTGCTCCTTTTGTAGCTCTAACAGACCCCAACGCCTCTGCAGCCCAGCAAGCTGTCCTCCAGCAGCACCTCAACAGCCTGACCTACTCACCCTTTGGGGACTCCCCACTCTTCAGAAACCCCATGTCAGACCCCAAGAAGAAGGAAGAGGTAAGTGCCCATCAGCACTGAACTCATTGTATGGGTGACAGTTGGAATTACTTTGCTCTGTGTGCAGTCCTCACTTCAGTGCACACTGAACAGCCAAGTGAGTTGCCCTCTGTGCTCTCCCAGTGGTGCAGTGGCTTTTTACCCTCCAGGACACAGAGGGCTTAATTTTATTCCAGTGGAAAGTTCCCTGCCCATGGCAGGGGGGTTGGAAGTGCATGATCTTTAAGGTACTTTCCACCCAAACCATTCCATGGTTTCCTGCTTTTGCCTGCATCACAACCTTGGCTATGGAGTTCCTGTGCTCCCTGCTGCTGATGATTGGGAATAAAGATGGGTCGTTAATGCTTGGAAAATAATTGTAGTGCTTTGCTTAAGACATCCCTGAGAGTCTCTGATAAACCTTTCCCTGTTGCTTTGTTCAAAAGATGATAAAACAAATGCTTCCCAGGCTTTTGAGGTGACAGGGGAGGTTCTGGGTGTCTGCTGCCCCTGGGCAGATTCCAGGGGCTGGAGGTGAGTCCTGCCTGGCAGCTGGAGCCCAGGGTGCCCATGGATCCAGGCTGATGGCTGGGGCTGTGCATGGAGCCCCCTAACCTGGGTGCAATTACTGCTTCCCCTTCACTTACCACCCCCTTTGCCTTTCAGGGCCCTGGGCAGGAGCACCCTAAAGTTCTGTCCCCATGCCTGAGATTTCCAACTGTGCATCTTTCTGTTCCAGAGGCTGAAGCCAACCAACCCAGCAGCCCAGAAGGCCCTGACGACCCCCACCCACTACAAGCTGACCCCGCGCCCCGCGACCAGAGTGCGGCCCAAGGCCTTGCAGTCAGCAGGCTCGGCCAAGTCCCAGCTCTTTGATGGGCTGGATGATGATGAGCCCTCCCTGTCCAATGGAGCCTTCATGCCAAAGTGAGCTTCTCTTTTGTCTCTGTGAGAATCTTCTGAAAACTCCTGTGTAGTACCCCAAATCTCATGATTTTGTGCCCTGGTTCAGATTGGAAGAACAATAACAAGTTGTCTGTAAGACTTCACTGGAACTGTTTTCTCTAGAGGAGGGGAAAAGGTTCAGCTTAGACTCTTAAGGCCAAATAAGCTGTAAAAGGAGGTCAGCCCATGATGGGAGCAAAGCTCCTGTAAAGTCATTGAGGAATTCTTACGAGGAAAGCTTGCACAGGGTGATACTTCCTGCTCCTGAACTGGGAGTGTCAACAATACTACGTTTGCTCATGGCTTAAGTATGGAGGCAGATTTCTGGTGGTTTTATGCCAGCCCTGGTTCTATTTCAGATCCACGGATGTTTCTGTGAGAAATAAATAATGGATCTGCCTACGTGAAGTTTTGGGTTCAGTTTTTAGGTACATCAGTGGCAGTCAGAAAAGGGGTTTGGAAAGGTTTGGAGTTGAATAGAAACAAAGAGCTAAAAGATTAAGGTGACCCTGCTGTAAAATGAACCTGCACCTGTGGGCCAGACTTTCTGTGCTTCTAGAAAAGCTGATTTAGGAAACAGAGAACACTGTGGTTTGCTGAACTTGGACTTTGAGCCTTTCACTGGCTTGTGCTTTTTACACCTCTATATAAACCAGAGCCTTGAATGGAATTCCCAAAACAGTTTTAGGATCTCTTACGGGAGACTTGATATGTCCTGGGTGTGGAACAGGTCTTAGAGCTGGTTCTTGGTCCTTGGAGCATCTGAATTAAGTATGAAATATACATGTATGCAGTGGATAGATCCAAATTTCCCTTCCTTGGTGTGTTGTGTTTTTAGGAAGAGCATCAAGAAGCTGGTTCTGAAGAACCTCAGCAGCAGCAACCTGTTCTCTCCCGTGAGCCAAGAGAACGAGGACCTGGCGTCGCCGTCGGAGTACCCGGAGAATGGGGACAGGTGAGCGAGTCACCCTGCAGGGCTTTGTCCTCAGAAATGCAGACTGGTTCTGCCTGTCCCTAAATTACTGCTGTACAGCAGCCCCTTCTTCTCAGGGATGTCACTTCACTGTTCGTTGAAAGCAGTTAACCTGCTGGGAGATGCATTTCCTCCTGCACTAACCATGTGTTCTTCCTGTGTAGGCACTGCCAGGTCACCCCACCCAAAATCCAGGTCAGAGAGCAGGGACTTCGTTCTAGACGAGTCTCTCTTCCTTCCCTGCAGCAAGAAACCAGGATATTCCTTGGGGGAAGTGCTAAACCTGACTCTGAGGGGAGAAGAACCTCTGCTGATCAGTCCTTAGTGATGTGGGAATTGCAAGGAAGCTCCACTGATCCTCATGTCTCATATTTCTATTTTCTATATATGTGTTTTGTACAGATTACAGTGAGGAACCTCTAAGGCTACATCTTCCCCCCACGAAAGCCAGAATTCCAACCTCCTGTAAAAAACCTGTGGCCATATTTCAGTTGAACTCTGATTTTTGCCTTGGTTTTCTTTTAATCAGAGTCTGGAAAAAAGCTGCCCAGCTCACCACGTTGATTTTATTGAAAGCTACTAAAATAAGAGCTGCTATGGGAGTGAGGTCACCCTGGCCCCGTGGGCAGAGGGTTTGGAGCTGTGGGGTTGCTGTTACACTCCCTTTTGAGGCTTCTCTCCAGCCTGAGCTCCCTGTTCCACTCAGCTCTGCGCAGGGCACATGCCTTAGTCCCCAGCATGTGGGGCCTGTCCCAGTCTCACCAGTGTCCTTGCTGTAGTGGGAGCCTCAGTGGCAGAGGCAGTCAGGCAGGAGCAGAGGGAAGGGGAATAATCACTGACACTGCAGTTGGTGTGGTCCTGTTTGCTCTTTGTGTGGAAAGAGCAGAATTTTAATCATAGAATCACAGAGTGTCCTGAGCGGGGAGGGACCCACAGGGGTCACCCAAGTCCAGCTCCTGGCCTTGCACAGGAATGTTGGTGTAAATCCCTTGGAACTAAATAATTCACATTATCCTCCCTCTGCCCAGGTTCTTCCTGTCGGTGCCTCCCGAGGAGAACCACAGGCAGGATGGGGAGCGGGAGGAGGAGGAGGAGGCCCACGAGGTGACCAGGTTTTACACCAACCCCATTGCCAAGCCCATCCCCCAGAGCCTGGAGGGCAGCGGGCACAAGCCCCACTCGAGCGTGGACGACACCATCGTGGCGCTGAACATGCGCGCAGCGCTGCGCAACGGGCTGGAGGGCAGCAGCGAGGACGCCTCCTTCCAGGAGGATTCCCTGCAGGAGGAGTGGGACAAGGAGGTCGAGCCTGGGGTGCAGAAGCATCCTGCAGGTGAGGCTGGCGGGGGCAGCATTGCATGCAGAGTTTTCTGCTCTTTGACACCCTCAGCTTTTGCTTTTTTCCCGTCCTCCTCCCACCAGAATACAAATCTTGCTTTTCTTACCTAGTGCAGAAATTTTATCTGCTGAGTCAATGAGCATTTGAATCTTATCCCCCAATTTTATATCAGGTGTGTTGGAGTTTTTTAAACTTGAGAAGGTAAAGGGAAAAGATTTGTTAATCCTTCCAGGTAATACTTACGTGGCATGTAATGGAACTGGCAGGTGACATGTGCAAAAGAAATGTCTGTAGATGTTTTGTAGATGCAAAATGCTTTTGGGAAATAGGAAGATCGTTAGACAAATTAACGGATGAAGAAGAATTGGAGCCTGTTAAATGTAGAAGAAGCTGCAGTTTGGTCAGTAGTGCCTGAGGCCCCAGACTACTAAAGCTGGGAGAGTGTTTCCTTCAGGTGTTGATGCATTTGCAATTTTTCTTCTCCCTGTGCACCTTCTTCCCTTCGTGTTTGCACACCTGCTGCTCTCTGGCAGGTGCCTGGGCAGAACCTGCCAGAGCAGTTGGTTTAAATGTGCTCTGGAGGCTGTGGAATGAAGGTGTTGTGGTATCTGTTGGCTTTGGGTGCCCTGATTCTCAGTTCCTCTGAGGCTTACAGCTGTTCAGGCTGGCAAAAGAAATGGGATAAGAGTCTGGGAATGTTGATACATTGCTGCCAGCCCTGTTCTCAGGGAATGTTGTGTTGCAGGGATTGTCCTGACACGAGCTGGCTACTACACCATCCCAACCCTGGAGGAGCTGGCCCGGCTGACCAACGACAGGAAGGAATGTATCGTGACAGACTTCACCATCGGCCGCACGGGTGAGACCTCCGGCCTTCCTGGGCCTTCACCCTGATCCAGGGATCCTAAAGCTGCAGAGCCTGAGTTCCAAACCCTCAGTCTGACTGTCACCATTGCCCTTGCCAGGGGAGCAGTTTGCATCAAAGTTTTGTAGGATTTTAGGATAAAATAAATCCCAGTATCACAGACTGATTTGGTTTGGGAAGGGCATTAAAGCTCATCCCATTCCATGGGTAGGGACACCTTCCACCATCCCAGGCTGCTCCAAACCCTATCCAGCCTGGCCTTGGACATTTCCAGGGATCCAGGGGCAGCCACAGCTTCTCTGGGGCCTCCCCACCCTCCCAGGGAACAATTCTTTCCCAATATCCCCATCCATCTCTGCCCTCTGGCACTGGGAAGCCATTCCCTGTGTCCTGTTCTTCCAGTCCTTGTCCCCAGTCCCTCTGCAGCTCTCCTGGAGCCCCTTTAGGCCCTGCCAGGGGCTCTGAGCTCTCCCTGGAGCCTTCCCTTCTCCAGGTTGAACATTCCCAGCTCTCCCAGCCATTTGATATCGGTGTCAAAGTTGATAATGCTCCTCCAGAGCTTTCTCAGGGGGAAGGAGGTGTCGCTTTGCTCGGGAGACAGGACAGGGCTGGGTGGGGACAGGAGGAGCACAGCAGGAACATGGGCTCTCTGGCACATGACTTGTCCCAGACAATTTTATTGTGACCTTTTGGGTTGTTTTGCAGGTTATGGGTCGATTTACTTCGAAGGAGAAGTAAATCTAACAAACTTAAACCTGGATGAGATTGTACATATCCGGAGAAAAGAAGTTATTGTTTACCCTGACGACGAAAAAAAACCTCCCATTGGGGAAGGGTTAAATAGGTAAGTGTTAGATAAGGATGATTTTTAGAATCCTGACAGTCTGCTGTGCTTGCAGGCTGCAACCAAGAGGCAAATCCAAATGGTGTATTCAGTTTACAGTGTCAGTGGGTAACTTCAGGTTTCCGAACCACAGATTGGGTTTAAAAGCCGACACGAGTTTCCCTGGCCGGGCTGTGCTCTGCTCCCCTGCCCAGGTTCCTGGTGTGTGAGCCTGTTGTGCTTTTGCAGGCGAGCCGAGGTGACCCTGGACGGGGTGTGGCCCACGGACAAGACGTCGCGGTGCCTGATCAAGAGCCCCGAGCGGCTGGCGGAGATGGACTACGAGGGCCGGCTGGAGGCCGTGTCCCGCAAGCAGGGCGCGCGCTTCAAGGAGTACCGCCCGGAGACCGGCTCCTGGGTCTTCAAGGTGAGCCACCGCGCCGCCCTGGCCTGCAGGCTCCTCAGCAGTCCCAGCTCCAGGCAGTTCTCTCTTTGCACACCTCTCTGGAGTCCCTCAGCTCTGCTGAGAGCTGTCCTCACTAAAGCAGCTCCTCATTCCTGGGAGTGTTCAAGGTCAGGTTGAATGGGGCTTGGAGCAACCCGGACTAATGGGAGGTGCCACTGCCCATGGAATGAATGAGCTTTAAGGTCCCTCCCAGTCCAAACCAGTCTGCAGTTCTGTGGTGAAAACTGTGGCCCCAGACCTGCCTAGAGCAGGTCTGTAGAGAGGCTGAATTTATTCCAGGTGTCCCAAGAGTTGTGTGTTAGGACACCTGTATAGGGCACAGTTACACCTGCCCAGTGTTCAGGCCTTCCAGAAATTTCACTTCCAGGCTGTGACACGTTTGTCCTTCTCCTTAACACAGGTAGCACACTTTTCCAAGTATGGCTTGCAAGATTCTGATGAGGAAGAGGAAGATCACCCTTTAAAAGTGGACACCAAGAAGTTAAAGACCACACCTGTGCCACCCCCAGGGCACCTGCCACCCCAGCAGATGGCCCTGAACGGCAAACCAGCGCCCCCGGCTCAGGTAGAAGGAGAGCAGTGACTAAAGGGGGTTGATGACATGGAATTTGGAGAATAGCTGGTGCCTGGGAAGGGGGTGGTTGGAGTAACGTGCAATCTGGAGAGTGAAGCCTTACAGAAACTCTTCTGAGCTCTGCCTGAGTGGCTGTGTGTTGTTTTCCTTTGAGACACTTGACATTTCAGACTAAGGATGGGGCGGGGAGGCTTTCAACCCTTGTTTCTTGTTTGAATTCTAGTCTGAGTTTGGCAGATTTGCACCTCTTCTGGAAGAACCCTTGTTTTTGTGACTATTAAATGCACGCCCGTAATGCCACCGCCGTGTGCTGCCTGCCTGGACAGTGATGCTGTGCACTCAGTTGCCTTTACCACCATTAGTGTGCAAGACTGTCTGCTTTTCATTTTAAGAATGTGCTCTATTTTTATTAAAATAATACTTTTTGTAAGGCTGGCTATATGCTGGCTTCGTAAACATATTTGTGTTGGATGTGACTGCTTTAAACCTTTGCAAAACATCCTCAGTGCTGGGCCCATCTTACACAGGAATGTTTGATCCACAGGCAGGGTTTGATCCAGTTCACTGGGAATACCAGCAACCCAGGTAGGCAAGAGGCCAATGGCCTCTGCCCCTGGGCTGTCCCAGCCATGGTGTGGCCACAGCCCCAGGGCAGGGATTGTCCCCTGTGCTGAGCACTGTGTGACACCTCGAGGGCTGTATCCAGTTCTGCTCCTGCAGGAGAGACCTGGAGGGGCTGGAGCGTGTCCAGGGCAGGGAACGGAGCTGGGAAGGGGCTGGAGCCCCAGGAGGGGCTGAGGGAGCTGGGAAGGGGCTGAGCCTGGAGCAAAGGAGGCTCAGGGGGGACTTTGTGGCTCTGCACAAGTCCCTGCCAGGAGGGTGGACGAGGAAATGGCCTCAAGTTGTGCAAGAGGAGGTTTAGGTTGGATATTGGGAAAATTTCTTCCTGGAAAGGGCTGTCCAGCCCTGGCACAAGTTGCCCAAGGCAGTGGTGAAGTCACCTCCCTGAGGGATTCCACAGCCTGTGGATGTGGCACTTGGGACAGAGTCAGTGGTGGCCCTGGCAGTGCTGGGGCACGGTTGGACTTGGTGGGATCAGAGGCTTTTCCCACCTCAGTAGTTCTGTGTTTCTAACATAGAACTTCTCCCTGGTATCCAGTGTGAGTCTCTGCTGACCATTTGTGTGGCAGGAGAGCAGAGCTCTCCAGGCAGGTGAGAGGGGCCGTCAGGACCCTGATCCCTGTACAGCAATTCCAGGAGCACCCTCTCCTCCCTGGGCAGAACACCCTGCTGCTGGGGCAGGCTGGGGGCTGCCAGCTCTGCTGGACTCTGCAAGGAGAATCCAGAGTAGTGGCCAGCTGCTGCTCCAGCTCTCCAGGCTCCTTGGCTAATTAACACCCACTCATTCATCCCCCTGCTGAAGTAGATCCTTAATTATTTGCATTTTGAGCTGCACACATGGCTGCCCAACAGCATTGCTTCAGCTCCCCTCCCTGCTTCATGTTCAGACTGGGGGGACCAGAGCTGAGGTTTTAAACACTCAGGAATAGTGGGAATATCACTGGTATTTTCAAATATTCTTGCACAATCCAGTGTACTTAGCAAAAACTCCTCCAGGTTCATTAACCTCTCTGACTTACATAACATTAACTTAGGTTTTAATTTCTGAAATTAAGAAAAACATCAGTTAGTTTCCCAAAACTCTTAAGAAACATCATAGCATTGCTTAAAACTTCCCAAACTCTTGGTGTAGAACACATCTGGTAATACTATTATTTGGCCTGTAAGAAGCATTTAGTATCTAGACTTGGTTTTTATTTTGTCTTCCCTCACAAAGTTAAATATTAATGAATTTATTAATATTGCAAGGGAGCTTGCTGCATTAAAGCCCAATGAAGGGAGCAGTGAAACTTGTGTGTTTGTAACCATATTTTGACTTGTAAATCTGTTCCACACGTGGGGCCAGGCTCAGATTCTGTGTTCCATCCTTACCAGACCCCCCCCAGGTGATTTTATCTCAGCTGAGAACCTTCACCCCATCCTGGCTGGCTCTACAGAGCGGAGCACAGCCTTGTGAGTGTGCTCCTTAATTCCTGAGCAGGATTCCCAGGGTGCTCCCTGCCTAGGTTTCCTCACTCCTGTTTTTGCATCACTTCAGTGCTCTGTATTGTGTTTTTTCTGGGAAGCTGGAAGCATGAGGCTTTCACAGGACACAAAGCTGAGTCATGGGATGGTTAAACTGGAACCAAACCCATACAAGGGAGCTCAGGTCTCACAGAGCAAGCTGGGCAAAAGTACAGCCCATGTGAGCAGTTAGCCATGGAATCATGGAAGGGTTTGGGTTAGAGGGACCTTAAAGTCCATCCAGGGCCACCCCTGCCATGGCAGGGACACCTCCCACTGTCCCAGGCTGCTCCCAGCCCCAGTGTCCAACCTGGCCTTGGGCACTGCCAGGGATCCAGGGGCAGCCCCAGCTGCTCTGGGCACCCTGTGCCAGGGCCTGCCCCCCCTGCCAGTAACCATGTGAAGTGCAGATCTTTGAAAATGTAGGCTCTGTGATTGGAGTCTGTGCCACAGGGGATGGATCTGGGAGGAGGGGAGGGAGGCAGGACACACAGAGCTCTCCCTTCGCTGGGCACGTGCAAACTGCAGTGCTGAAGAACAGTTTCCTAAACTGAATGGCAGAACTGGAAAAACTCCAGGAGGGCACCGCAGCTCTGGGACTGCTCCTTCCCTGGCATGGCACACCCTGAAGGTTCTGTGTGTGTCCCTGACCTTGGTGTGCAGCCTTGGCAGTGCCCACAGGTGCTGGTGGGAGCCGTGGCTGTCCCGGCTGAGCTGTGCTCTGGGGTGTGACCTGGCCTCTGTATCCGCAGCCCCCGGAGCTGGAGCAGCTGGGCAGGGTGGTGGAGCTGGACAGTGACATGGCAGACGTCACCCAGGAGCCAGCCCAGGAGCCCCTGGCAGAGGACGCCCTGGCCGAGGAGCAGGAGGCAGTGCCAGCGTCCACGCACATCGCATCCACCCAGGGCATCAACCCCTACGTCCTGCAGGTCAGTGTCCTGCCCCTGCTCCTCTCCAGGAAACGACTGGAGCACTTCCCAAGGATGCATTTGCCTCCCCGAGGCTGTTCACACAGCCTGTACTGATCAGTACATCCCATGGGGTGGGATTGAGCTCACACACCACACCTCTGTTCTGGGGAAAGCCCCACACGTGCAGAGCTCAGTGCTGGCATGGAACACCTTAAAGCTCAGTTTCCAGAACTCTGGCCTGTGGGCACTGGGATAAGCTGAACTGACACCAGAGCAGCTGCCTTGGGCCCCTTCTGTCTTGGTAGAAAAAAATGTTTTGGGTAACTGGTCTTGATTTGGGGCTTGGTGTTGATGCTTTTATTTCATAGTAGCACAGAAGATTTGGGTTGGGAAAAACCATAAAGCCCATCCCACCCCTGCCATGGCAGGGACACCTCCCACTGCCCCAGGCTGCTCCCAGCCCCAGAGTCCAGCCTGGCCTTGGGCACTGCCAGGGATCCAGGGGCGGCCCCAGCTGCTCTGGGCACCCTGCGCCAGGGCCTGCCCACCCTGCCAGGGAACAATTCCTGATTCCCAAGATCCCATCCAGCCCTGCCCTCTGGCACTGGGAGCCATTCCCTGGGTCCTGTCCCTCCAGCCCTTTGTAATTTTTGTGGAAGGACAGAACCTTGAAGACACTTGGGCTTCTACCTGTAATGACAAATAGACCAGAAGTTATTCCTTAAGCTGACAAGCAGCAGACAGAGCTAAGATCTAAAAAATCAGGATTATTGTGGGATGTCACTCCCATCCCCAACGAGTGCTGTGATTTAACAAGTAGTTGTAAAACCTCATCCATCAGGCAACAAGCCTGAGCTGTGCCTCCACTGTTCCTTGGAATGTTTGCAGCATGGCTGTGTTTGGTCATGTGCTGCATGTAGGAGTCTTTTTGGGTGGGAAGAGCTATTTTGATGAGCTTAGTGAGCTGCTGCTGTGGGAGGGATTGCTGATGTTCTGGCTTGGCTTCCCACATCCTCAGATCATGAAAGCTTCCTTGCTTGCTGATGACGACGACCTGGATTTGATCCTGGATTATCCTGGGAAGCAACCTGTCAAGATGGACACTTCCCAAGAGATCTGCTCCCCAAGGCTTCCCATTTCAAGATCACAAGGACAGAAAAGACACTCAGGTATGGTGAGAAACCACAGATTGTGTGAAGAAAGGTGAATTTTAACATGAACAGGCAAAATCCTGGGGTCTGCAGCAGTTCCCTCCTGCCACTCTATCCTCCTCTGTTCATTCCCTGCTCCAGCACAAGCCCTGCCCTGAGTACTCCAGTGCCTGGAACACCTCCTCACCTCCCCTGATGCTTGCACTGATCTTTTAACTTCTTTTTTCATTTTCATTTTTTTTCTGCTTGTGTGGGTTTTTTTCTCCTTTTAAGATCTCCCAGAGGCACCAACTTTGCAGCTTGGTTTGGAGGTGGCCTTTGGTGGGTCTGCTGTGGGCACCAGCTGTGCCCTGCACAGGGCAGCCCCTACCAGATTCCCCCAGTGCCCAAAGCTTGCCCCTTGCACCCAGTGCACCCACGAAGTGGTGCTCAGTATCCATAGGGATATTGAGGAATACCTCTGGGAACAAGCAGGAGGGTGCTCCCTGATGGAGGAAACCCATTAATTCAGATCTGTTAATCAACTCAAAGCCCACGTGACTGACAGGGACAGCCCTGAGGTGTGTGTGGGGCCAGCGTGAGCCCTGCTGATCCATGTGCCACCCCACTTCTGTTCTGATGTCCTGATTCTGATCCATGTGCCACCCCACTTCTGTTCTGATGTCCTGATTCTGACATTAAATCAGGGACTCCTCTGGGAATGGCCCAGTTTGGGGTGGGGCTGTGCCTTTCCCCTTCCTGGGAACACCCCGTGTGTTCCCGTGGGCCGTGCTGGAGGGTCAGTGGGACTCAGCACTGCACACAGTCACACTTAGCTCCATGTTCCCATCACACCATCCAAACGTTTGCCACTGGCTGTTCTGGGACTTCCCGAAATCCTTTCAAAGCCCAGAAATACCCTCTGAAATACAGGTGCCCTTCCACTGAAACATTCTTCCTGCTTCTCCCCGTCAGCTGCTGGGCTGCTGCAATCCAAGTTTGCCAGTGTCCTTTTCCAAGCACCGAGTGCTGCTGTGGCAGATGCCAAGGGCCCGAGGACGTTGGGCAGTCCCCCCTCTGCTGCGCTGTGGGCGGCGGCGTCTCCGCTGGCCTCGGCGTTCGCGGCGCCCGCGGCCGTGCCCGAGGTGCAGGTGAAGACGGTGGGGGCCCGCAGGCAGCGCGGGCTCGTCCCTCTGGAGAGGTCCATCACCTACGGGAAAGGGAAGCTCCTGATGGACATGGGACTCTTCATGGGCCGCTCCTTCCGTGTGGGCTGGGGACCCAACTGGATGCTGGTCAACTGTGGAGATCAGTTGAGTGGCTCGAGTGAAGTGGAAGATGCTCAGTTTGAGCCCGTGGAATACGGATTCCTGCCCACTCCTGTGGCTCCCAAATCGTGAGTAGTGGTTTCCTTCAGGATGGATGTGACAGGCTCACTCTTTGTGGCTGGCAGAATCCTGGTTGCAGGTCACTGTTCCTTCTGACACGCAGGAGTGGTGCAAGATGGTGTTAGCCATGGAGACCTCCTTCATGGCCCTTCTCCACAAAAATATCTCTGTCAAATCCTGGAATAGCATAGTAAGAGGATTTGGTTTTTTGTTTTTATCAAATAGCACTGTTACCCAGCATAAGGTTAAAGAGGAGGTTCAAAGTTGTTGTTCAGAAAGCTTCCAATCTCTTGGTTCTCCCTGAGGACATCTGCCCTACCTGAGGAAGTTCTAGTTCAGCTTCTCAATTCCCAGACACCTTCATACTGCCTGTGCATCCAGCAGCACGTGGGCCTTTAGGGTCTCCATACCTGAACTAGACTGGAATATAGCCCAGTCCCACCATTTAAGTGCACCAAGAAAGCTTGTCTGGATGTTCTCCAGCATATGTGAAGTGCTGAGGAATGAGCTGGGGTGAAGGTATGCTTGCTGCCTCTGCAGAGTTCAGTGAGTCACAGTTTATTCACCAAATCACAGAAGATTTGGGTTCAGAGACCTAAAGACCATCTTGTTCCAACCCACTGCTGTGGCCAGGGACACCTTCCACTACCTCAGGTTGTTCAGGGTCCCAAAGCCTGGCTCCAAATCCCAGACTCTCACCAGAATATTCATGTCTTGGGTCATGTTTTACTGTCTTGTTAATTAGGACAAGCTGCAGGATGAGCTGCTCCATTTGCATGCAGAACTTTTGCTACTTGGTCTGTCTCCTCTTTTCCTCCAGACTCACAGAATCCCCTTTCAAAGTTCACGTGGAAAAGTTGAGCTTGGAACAATGGAAGATGGACAGAGACAAGGAGCTGTATCTCACCCCTCTGGAGATAAAGCTGAAGCACAGCACTGTCCATATGGATGAGCCCTGTCCTCTCCTGGCCCCCAACCCTGGAGTCTCTGCTATCCATGACTATGCTGACTGGGCCAGGAAAGCATCCGAGGATCCCACTGTGGCAGAGAGTGAGTATAGAATGATCCTTTGCACAGAATGGTTTGAGTTGGAAAAGCCCTCCCAGCCCATGGAGTCCCAGCTGGGCCCCATGCCCACCTTGTCCCCAGCCCAGAGCACTGAGTGCCACCTCCAGGCCTTCCTTGGCCACCTCCAGGGATGGGCACTTCAAACCTCCCTGGGAAGCCCCTTCCAAACACAGTGGGGACAGCGAACCCTCCAGGGTGGGGACAGCGAACCCTCCAGAGTTACCCTCACATGAGCCTCTCTGAGTTCTGTGCTTCCACTCCTGACACTGGGTGTGTGTCCCCACAGCCGTTGTGAAGCACTGGTGCTTGGCCTGGACGTTATGTGAGGCCATCTGGGGCAAGCTGAAGGAGCTGGAGGCCAGCCTGGAGGAGCCCAGCGAGTACGTGCTGGCGCTGGAGCGCCGCAGGGCGTTCTCGCGGTGGCTGTCGGAGACGGCGGCCGGGCGCATCGAGGAGGAGGTGGCCCTGTCGCGGCACGGCAGCCACGTCGAGGCCGTGTTCAGCTGCCTCACGGGCAAGAGGATCGGCGAGGCCTGCAGGCTGGCACAGCAGGCAGGTGAGCACCCCAGGGTGCTGGGCACTGCCCAGGCTCCCCAGGGAATGGGCACGGCCCCGAGGCTGCCAGAGCTCCAGGAGCCTTTGGGCAGCGCTGCCAGGGATGCCCAGGGTGGGGTTGTTGGGGCTCTGGGCAGGGCAGGGGTGGCACTGGGGGATCCCTGGGGGTCCCTCCCAGCTCAGGATATTCTGGGATTCTGTAAGGTTCCTTTTGTGTTGAGGAGAAAGGACATGCACAAAGAGAGTTTAAACTTAGAGAGCTCATAGTCACTGGCTGCTCTGCATGTGGAATGTTCCCTTGTCAGTGACCAGAAAATCATGGAATGGGCTGAGTTGGAAGGGACTTTAAACACATCCAGTCCCACCTCCCACCACGGGCAGGGACTCCTTCCACTATCCCAGATTGCTCCAAGCCCCATCCAACCTGGCTTTGAAGATTGGGTAGGGGCTGCTGCTGGACTCCCTGGTCCCCTTCACTCTGGCTCTGTCAGCTACCCCCAGGAAGTGCTGCTGGAGTGCATTTGGAACTGGGAGTTTTCATAGTCACTCCTTTGAATTTTTAATGAATGATCTTTTTAATTGAGCTTCTGTTCAGACATTTTATATTTGGGTTAAAAACATGTATTTTCAGAGCCTTATGCCAGGTTTTATCCCTGTCTGTTATACCAGGTGTTTATGGAGTGGTTTATTTTGTAAGAAATATTGGAGTTGTGGCCTCCCCATTCCTGGAAGTGAACAGGGAACCCAGTGGATGGGGCTTGGAGCAACTGATCTAGTGGAAGGTGTCCCTGCCATGGGCAGGGGCTGGAAGGGGATGAGTTTCAGGATCCCTCCCAACCCTAAGCCTTGTGTGGCTCTGAGGCGTGCAGCTCACAGGTGTCCCTGCAGGTGACCACCGGCTGGCGCTGCTGCTGTCGCAGCTGGCCGGGAGCCAGCCCGTGCGGGACCTGCTGACCCTGCAGCTGGTGGACTGGCACCGCCTGCACAGCGACCGCTTCATCCAGGAGGAGCGGCTGCGCCTGTTCGCCCTGCTCGCGGGGAAGCCGGTAAGGACGGCCCGCCGGCCACAGCTGCTGCTCAGGTGCAGGGGGAGGAGGCACACAGGGCCTGTGCACGCTGGCCACTGATGTTTGTTCAGCTGCCCGGTGAGGTGTTCAGGGTCCAAAAGCCAGACTCACGGGGAGGGTCCAGGTCCCTGTGCCTCGAGAGGCAGGGGCTGCACAGTAGCTGGGGGTAGTACAAAGATGAGGGACAGTGGGGGAATGGGGAGTGGCTGAGGGACATAGGAGCAAGGGAAGGAGCCAATGGGGTCAAAACAGCTTTTGAGGGAAGCTTCTTGTGTCTGCCTAACCCAGGGAGTGCCTCTCAGGGTGTCCACAACTCCCCCTTTCAATACTATTAAGAAAGCTTCTCTGAAGGATCAACTGAATCAACACAAAATAACAAAAACGTCAAAAGTGCCCATAAGACAGTTTTCAAAATGCAAGCAATCCTGAGTCCCCAGTGTCCAAACAGATTTTTCTGGAGCGTCTTAGAGCTGGCAGGAGGGATGGGGGGTTTTCTTGGCACAGTTTATCAAGAAACTGAGTCAGGAGAAGGTTTCTTCAGCAGGGGCTGGTGCTCTGTCACCTGTGGCAGTGTGGTCGGCTGTGACAGACTCTGTACAAGGTAGTGTAGGGGGTGATGTGCCTGTTGGAAACTCCAAATAGAAATCATTAACTTTTAAGAAAAAGAGGGTTACTTTAGGGAAACTTTCCTTTCTTTCCCTCCCAATCACCCCCCCCTCTGGTGAGCTGTGCCACGCAGCCACGGGCACTGCAGGGAGGGGCTCCTGTCCCAGGGCCACCTCCTGCTGCCACACGCCTGGCACCAGGTGTGTGTGGCTGAGCAGGGTCTGTGGCCCCAGGTGTGGCAGCTCTCCGAGAGGATCAGTGTCAACGTGTGCTCGCTGCTGGACTGGAAGCGCTGCGTGGCCGTGCACCTCTGGTACCTGCTGCCCCCCACGGCCTCCATCTCCAAGGCTCTGGCCATGTACGAGTCAGCCTTTCAGGTGGGTCACTCCCTGCTGCCAAAAGGAGCCCTTCAGGGTGCTCCTGCCTGTCTGGTGCTGCACAGAGGCTCCTGTGAGCAGCCAGGAATTCCTGACTGTGGGATTGAGTATAGGATATAGGGGGAATGGCTTCCCACTGCCCCAGGGCAGGGTTAAGTGGGATACTGGGAAGGAATTCCTCCCTGGGAGGGTGGGCAGGCCCTGGCACAGGGTGCCCAGAGCAGCTGTGGCAGCCCCTAGGTCCCTAAAAGCATCCCAGGCCAGGGTGGACAGGGCTTGGAGCAGCCTGGGACAGTGGAAGGTGTCCCTATGGTAGGGGGTGGAACTGGATGATCTTTATGGTCCTTCCAACCCAAACCATTCTGTGATTCTATAGAATCATAAATTCTGTGGAGAAAACCCATGTATGGAGTGTTTCCAGGTTTTGTCTAGCTGTCAGCTGCCTTGTCCAGCAGCCCATGGTGCCCCACACCCACACACAGTGTGTGCCCCCCCAGACACTGTCCCACACCCCTGTGGCTCCATGCATTATGCAGAGCCTGTGTTTCTCTCAGATCTGTGTGCAGCAGGACAAAGGGTTCTGCTGAAAAACATGTTTAATCATTTAACTAAAGCCAGCTCAGCCCTCCATCCTTAAGGCAACCTAAGCACAGCAGCAAGTCTGGAAACTTGTCACTGATGCTTGCTTCAGTATTTAGTGTGCACAGTGTTGAGCACTTTTGAATACCCAGCTGTAGTGGAAGTTCCTAGCTGGTTGTTCTGACTGACTCAATGTGTCCAGTGCTGCTCGTGGCTGCCCAGACCCTGCTCAGCTACAGAGAGAAGGCTCCCTGGGATGCACCCACTTCATTCCATCAAGGCCTACGTGGTTTTCCAGCTACAAAAGCCTTTGGGAATGCAGGCTGTGTGTGAGAGCTGGCTGTACCTCCAGGCAGTGGTTTTTTAAGAGCTCAGTGTGAGACATGAACCTGCCCAAGCATTTTGGGTTCAGGTTTTTCATGTTGGTCCATAGTTCTGGGGAGGTTCCAACTGCAGGTGCAGAAAGTCTCCTGAGCCTGCTGAGCTGTGGAATTCAGTTTTGTTCAGAATACTATCTTCAAACTTACTGTTGAAACTATCTCCCTAGAACACCTCAGAGTGTGAAAAATACGCCTGCTGTCCTCTGCCTCCTTACCTGGAAGATTCTGGGTATGTCATTGAGGAAGATGACAATGGTGGAAGGCCCCTGAGAGATGTCTGCTTCCATTTGTTAAAGCTCTACAGTGATAGGTAAGTGGGCAAAGAGTTCAATAAGTATTTAGAAAAGTCATGATCAGTCAGTGACTTCCTGAGTTCACCAACCAGGGGTATGAAATCAGCCTGAACCTCTTAGAGCAGTCTGAAATCAGCCCCACATGTACCCCTGACAGAAGGTGGTGTCACCTGGGGATGGTAGAGAATGGGGAACGTTAAGCTTTGGGGCACATTTGTGGGGTTTTAGGTGCTTTCTGTGTCTGAAGAGTGCAGGAAGGCTTGTCTGTAGTTTCCTTTTCTGAAGGCAGTGAGAAATCTGCAGGGGAGCACATACAGAGGAAAAGGGGTGACAGTCTGGGTGCAGACTCATAACAATTTTAGCAGTAAATACTGTTCATTTTCTTCTTGAAAAAGAAAACCAAACCCCCACACCGATGTAAGTCACACACGTGGAGGTGGGTGAAAGGAGGGAATTGGATTTGATTTTGTGGGCACTATCAGCTCTCCCAGGTACCAGTTTTCCTCTCCAGGTCCTACGAGCTTGACCAGCTGCTGGATCCCAGGAGCGTCACCTCTGACCCGCTGGATTTCCGCCTCAGCTGGCACCTGTGGGAGGTGCTCCGGGCCCTGAACTACTGCCACCTGTCCCAGCAGAGCTGGGGGGTGCTGAACACCAGTTATGCTGCCCAGCTGGAGAGCGAGGGGCTGTGGGAATGGGCCGTGTTCGTGATGCTGCACGAGCCTGACACGCAGTGAGTGACCTGTGGGACTGTCCTGGGCCTGGACACACCCTGAGTGACCCTGTGGGACTGTCCTGGGCCTGGACACACCCTGAGTGACCCTGTGGGACTGTCCTGGGCCTGGACACGCCCTGTGTGACTGTCCTGGGCCTGGACACGCAGTGAGTGACCCTGTGTGACTGTCCTGGGCCTTGAAATAACATGGGGTCAGTTCTGAAGACTTGTGGTTGTAGTGGCTTCTCCCACGTGGAACTGTGCCCCTGGAGGGGTTTGTGGCACTTGGGAAAATCCCTGAATCCCAGACTGGTGTGGGGTGGGAGGGCCCTGAAGCCCATCTGCTGCAGTGTTCTGCTCCTTGTGTGAGTGGCAGGGGCAGAGCTGTGTCGGTGACAGGCTGCCCTCTGTGTCCCCAGTGTCCGGGAGAAGGCTGTGCGGGAGCTGCTGAGCCGGCACTGCGCCCTCGCCGAGAGCCCCGAGTCCTGGGCCAAGGAGAGCTTCCTGACCCAGCGCCTCTGCGTCCCCCCACACTGGATCCACGAGGCCAAGGCGGTTCGGGCCAGGATGGAGGGTGACAAGCACAAAGAGGCCCTTTTCCTGTTCAAGGCTGGGCACTGGAACCAGTGCCACAAGCTGGTTGTCAGGCACTTGGCCTCAGGTGGGTCTTGCTGCTCCTCTTGCATGCTGTCCTTTGAGCAGCACACAAAGGCTGGCAGGAGTAGGAGTGGGATCCCCTCTGCTCTGGGGCCAGGCTGGGAGAGCTGAGGAGGTTCACCTGGAGAGGAGAAGGCTCCAGGGAGAGCTCAGAGCCCCTGCCAGGGCCTGAAGGGGCTCCAGGAGAGCTGCAGAGGAACTGGGGTCAAGTGGAAGGGGGTGGGACTGGATGATACTTAAGGTCCCTCCCAACCCAAACCAGTGAGTGACTCCATGATTCCAAGCCATGGGGTGGCCAGTGAAGGGATCAGACTGGGTTTGGAGCAGCAGAGTTAGCACGGAGGGCCTGGCAGTTGCAAACCAGCTCTCCCTGGATACCTGGTGTGGTGCTTTTCCTGGGCAAACAGGGAAGCAGGGCAGTGCTTTCCCTGCTGCACAGCCCCACCTTCCTGGAGCCCAGGGGCCTCTGGGAACAAGGGCAGCAGTGGCCTTCCTTTTTCCTGATCTGTGGGTGTCCCTGCTGTGGGAGACAAGGTGGCCTCTGTTCCTCTCTGTTGTCTCCAGATGCAATTATCAACGAGAACTACAAGTACCTGAAAGGATTCCTGGAGGACCTGGCGCCTCCGGAGCGCAGCGCGCTCATCCAGGACTGGGAGCTGGCGGGGCTGGTCTACCTCGACTACATCCGTGTCAACGAGATGCTGGACAGGATTCAGCAGGTAGGGGCAGCTGCCTTCCCTGTGCCCTTCCCTGTGCCTTGGGAGCTCACACGGAGCCTGCATTGAAGCTCTTACTGACTGCTGAGGGGGAGTTGGTGCTTCTCTTTGGCAGGCACTTCAAATTGAACATGGGGCATCTCTAAAACCAGGCTTTGCTATCTGCTGTCACAGCAAGGGGTGGGCTGTGCCCTGCAGATGTGCCCTGTGGGTGTGTGACAGTGACAGGTGAAAGGGATGGGACAAACCCAGCAGTCTCTGTGTCCATTCCCCCACATTCCTGTCCAGGCTTCCCCCGTCCGTGCTCTGGTGTGAATTCAGGCAGGTTTTGGTGTAGTGTCAGCTGGTGGGTGAGTTTGGCTGTGGCTGTGCTGCCTTGGAGCTGACTCCTGTTTGCTTCCAGCTGGATGTTTCCACCTACGAGCTGGAGCGGTTACACACCAAAGTGACGTCCCTGTGCAACAGGATAGAGCAGCTGCAGTGCCACACGGCCAAGGACCGCCTGGCTCAGTCAGGTATGGTGACACCCTGTCCAGCAGCTCCCTGGGACAGCCAGTTCCACACCTGGCTGACACCTGGGCAGCAGCTGTGTCCCAAATTCACAGAATCATTTAGGTTGGAAAAGACCTTTCAGATTGAGTCCAACCATTCCCCAGTACTGCCAAGGCCACCAGTAACCCATGTCCCCAAGTGTCACATCCACACAGTTGTGAAATCCCTCCAGGGATGAGACTCCACCCCTGGCCTGGGCAGCTGTGCCAGGGCTGCACAGCCCTGTCTGGGAAGGAATTTCTTCAATATTTGACCTNCTCTGGTGTGAATTCAGGCAGGTTTTGGTGTAGTGTCAGCTGGTGGGTGAGTTTGGCTGTGGCTGTGCTGCCTTGGAGCTGACTCCTGTTTGCTTCCAGCTGGATGTTTCCACCTACGAGCTGGAGCGGTTACACACCAAAGTGACGTCCCTGTGCAACAGGATAGAGCAGCTGCAGTGCCACACGGCCAAGGACCGCCTGGCTCAGTCAGGCATGGTGACACCCTGTCCAGCAGCTCCCTGGGACAGCCAGTTCCACACCTGGCTGACGCCTGGGCAGCAGCTGTGTCCCAAATTCACAGAACCATTTAGGTTGGAAAAGACCTTTCAGACTGAGTCCAACCATTCCTCAGCACTGCAAGGCCACCACTGATGCATGTCCCCAGGTGTCACATCCACACAGCTGTGAAATCCCTCCAGGGATTTTCCTGGATTTCCAGGACTCCACCACCTCCCTGGGCAGTTGTGCCAGGGCTGCACAGCCCTGTCTGGGAAGGAATTTTTTCAATATTTGACCTGAGCCTGCCCTGGCCCAACCTGAGGCCATTCCCTCTCCTCCTGTCCCTGTTCCCAGGGAGCAGAGCTTGCCCCCTCCTGCCAAGGAATTGAGGAGCGTGAGAAGGTCCCCCCTGGGCCTCCTTTTCTGCAGGCTGAGCCTCCTCAACCCTTTGGGGGAAGAATTTTTCCCCAATATCCCACCTAAACCTCCTGTGGCACAGCCTGTTTCCTCTCCCCCTGTGGCTGCAGTGCCTGTGCTGAGGGAGGGAGCAGGGAGAGGACAGGACAGTCCATGTGCCTTCACTCCCGAGCTGCCCGGGTGTGCTCTGGAGCGCTCCCAGAGCGGAGCACACGCCGAGCCGCTGTCCCCGCTCTTGCAGACATGGCGAAGCGCGTGGCCAACGTGCTGCGGGTGGTGCTGAGCCTGCAGCAGGGCCCCGAGCCAGGCCCCGAGCCCGCGGAGCCGCGCGTGCCCCTGCGGCTGCTGGCCCCGCACATCGGCCGCCTGCCCATGCCCGAGGACTACGCGCTGGAGGAGCTGCGTGGCCTCACCCAGGCCTACCTGCGCGAGCTGGCCCTGGCCGCGCACTGACCACCGGCCGCCCGGCCTGGCCAGGACTCCGGCAGGACTCGCTGTGGGACACGTGGCGGAGGCAGAGCTGCCTGTTGGGAAGCGGCTCCGTGCCCGCGGGTCCTGCCCCGGCGCCGCCCCGTGCACACCGAAGGTCTTCATGCATGAGGAGTATCGAAAGGTTTTTATTGAAAAAATATAAATAAATGCTCTAGATTATTTTCCTGTCTTTTTGAAAACCACAAATAAAATGTTTATAGTACTCCCATGGGTTCCTTTGTTTTTTAAGGCAGGGTTTGGGTTTGTAGGTGTGTGTCCTTTGCTGTGTCAGCCCGGGGTGGTTGGCTGGGTGGGGGGGGGAAAGGATAGCCCCAGAATGTCTGATACAATCCCACCTTGCCTTCGGTGGTGATCAGGGTAGGCTCTTTCAGAATCTTGGGAGGAAACATCACTCACCTCCAGGATGGAGTGTGGGGAACCCAGATAAACCAGATTGTGGCCTTTTGGTACTGAAAGGGGAGGGAGAGGGACTTTGTACAAGGGCTGGAGGGACAGGACCCAGGGAATGGCTCCCAGTGCCAGAGGGCAGGGCTGGATGGGATCTTGGGAATCAGGAATTGTTCCCTGGCAGGGTGGGCAGGCCCTGGCACAGGGTGCCCAGAGCAGCTGGGGCTGCCCCTGGATCCCTGGCAGTGCCCAAGGCCAGGCTGGACACTGGGGCTGGGAGCAGCCTGGCACAGTGGGAGGTGTCCCTGTCCCTGGCCAGTGGCACGTTCAGGTGACACTGGCGGTGTGCAGGGGCCGGGTCACTGTGGCTTCGCCTCCTTCCATTACTGTAATTGGGCCTGAGCAGCCCCGGCCCGGGCGGGACGGGCTGGGATGAATAATTCACCGCCTGGAAACAAAACCTCCGGCCTCAAAACCGCTCGGCATCTGCCGCCGGGGCTCGGCGTGGGAAAGATGCCAGGAGGCGCCTGGGGAGAGGAGCCGGCGGATTCCCCGGGGCTGCAGCTGCGGGATGCTCCGGCACCCCCGAGCCCGGCGCCGCTGCCCCTCGCTGCTTTGTGTCCTGGCTCCCTCAGCCTCCCGGGACTCTCCTCCCACCGAACGGGAGCGATCTGCCTCTTCCCTTCCCTTGCTCTTGCCCCAGACCGGAGAGCGGGATGTCCCTTGCTGTGCAGGGGGGTCACTCCACTGCGGGGCTGCACCAGCCGCCCTCGGCTCCTCCGCCGCCGCGGTGTCCCCTTCCCGCGGCTGCGGTGTCCCCTTCCCGCGGCTGCGGTGTCCCCGTCCCGTGGCTGCGGTGTCCCCGTCCCGCGGCTGCGGTGTCCCCGGGCTGGGGCTGCAGTGTCCCCGGGCTGGGGCAGGTGCCGGGCAGCGANCCGCGTGGCTGCCACCTGCGCCTCCCAAACCCATCCCCGAAGGGGCTCGGCTGCGCCCGGAGCCCAACCCGGCCCCTGCCCCCTCCCAGCCCGGACCCGCGGGGGTCACCCACCGTAACCCCTCGCCATGGGT
>VXBC01000813.1:0-10183 GCA_013399945.1 Ploceus nigricollis | reverse complement strand
CCCAGACCTTCCAGGGCAGCCAGAGAGATGCCCTGGGTTCCCACCCCCACCCATGCCCAAGCCCCCCCTGTGCTGCCCAGGCTGTCCTGAGGAAGGGCTGAGATTGTCCCTTCAGCACCTGGCACGGGGGCTGCAGGGCAGGGTGGCTCTGACACCAACACGTGGCTCTGCCCCGCCTGCAGAAAATAAATGCTCTGGGGTTTTCCCCAGGTCCCATCCGTTCTGTGCTGCTTTTGCCCCGGAGCAGGAAGATGTTTGTCCTTGCTAAGCTTCAGGATTTATTGTCACATTAGACTCTCAAGCTGAGAATCTAATGCAGAAAATCGCATTAGGACCCTAATAAATACGTCATGGAAGAATTGTCTGTTATTCAAAGATGAGCTGTGTTCCTGCACACACACTGTGGCCTGAGTTCTGCACCCTGTGGAAGGTGCAGGAAGACTGAAGTCACAAGTATTTTTTTGCATTAATCAGCTTGTCTTGCACATTTGCTGCTTTCCCCCACCCACCCAGCGGGTCACTCTGTCACTGAGGGGCTCAGTCAGCCTCTCCAGCATTGTCACAGGAAATGTAGGACACTGCATTGTGCCAAGGCTCGGAGGTTCACTGGACAATTCATGTCGGAGAGACTTCTGAAGATCTCTGGTCCCACATCAGCCTCATGCAGGGCCAGCTGGGACTTCTCATGGCTTTGTCCAGTTGGGTCCTGAAAACTTCTGTGCAGGGAGACGTGCAGCCTCTGGGCAGCCTGCTCCAATGCTTGATGGGGAAACATTTCTCATTTAATTCACTCCAAACCTCCCTCGTTCCAACTTCCACCTGCTGCCTCCCATCCTTCTTCCATGCTCTGCCGTGAAGATCCCAGTCCAGCCTCCCTGATGCCTCCTTGGAGGAGGATCCCTTCAAAGCTTCTCTTCTGGGGGCTGAACAAGCCTCTTTCCTGGATCTCTTGTTCCAGGGTGTTCTCCCCCACCTGTCTCACTGACACCCTGCTGAACTGAGCAGGCACTGCCAGATCTCTGCCAAGGCCTCCCTCCCCTCCCCTCTGGATCCCTGTGTAAAACACCCACCACATCCCTGTGCTCCCTCCCCTCCAGCTCATCCCCAGAGCCTCTCCCAGGATCCTCCCCAGGGCTCTGAACCTGGAACATCTCGTGCTTTGCCTTGTGCTTGCCTGTTCTCCCCAGGCACCACACAGGGCCTGTGTCCATGTGGGGTTTTGCTCATTTATTCCCCTCCACCTGGCAGTAAAACTGTGAAAAGAGCAGGGCTTGGGTGTGAGTACCACGGAAAATCCACCTTGCCCTGGGAACCATCTCTGAGCTGAGAGCAGCAGGGTCAGAGTGGCTGATTCTCTGTTCTGCTGGAAATCCTGGAATCCCAGGCTGGTTCAGGCAGGGAGAGACCATCCTGTTCCCCCAGCTCCACGGGCAGGGACACCTTCCACTGGCCCAGGCTGCTCCAGTCTGCTGTTAAACACTTGCAGGGATGGGGTAGCCACAGCTTCTCTGGGCAGCCTGTGCCAGTGCCAGTCCCAACAGACTTTGCATTTGTTTCCAGTGTTGATTTCCTAAATAAGAAGTGTCGGGGTTAAACTTTCACAATTTTCACACCTTTTGATCTCCAGTTGGCATAAAAAAGCAGCCTTGTCTTGGCAGCTTGGTCGTGGTTGGGATGAGCATGGAAAAGGCGTTTGCTCACTCCACAGAGCATCTCAGACTCTGGAATTTGGGGACAACTGTGAAACAGTTGAATGTTTTCCTTTTCATTCTAAAGCATTTCAAGTATTTCTTTTTTTTCTCCTCTTTTCAGTGAAAAACTGTCCATCCTTTCCCTTCAGTTTAGGGTTCAGTGGGTGAACAGGAGTGTAGCTGTGTGTGGCACTGCTCCCAAACAGCACAGGCATCCCTGCCGAGGCTGCTGGGGAGGTGAGGGATGTGCAGCTCCTCTGTTCAGCGCAGAGTCCAGCTACGAGGAGTTTGTGTTGTTGGTTTGTTGTAGGTCTAGGCCATGTGAGAGCTGAGCTGGGATGGAGCATGACTCACACACCCCGTGGGAATTCAATGGCTCCTTCCATCAGCCTTCAGCTTTCCTCATGATGGGCATCCCGGGCCTGGAAGCCCTTCACCCCTGGATCTCCATCCCCTTCTGTGCCCTCTACCTCACTGCTCTCTCAGGGAACTGCGTGATCCTGTTCATCATCAGGAGGACCCCGAGCCTCCACGAGCCCATGTACTACTTCCTGTCCATGCTGGCGGTCACTGACCTGGGCTTGGCTCTCTGCACCCTGCCCACCACCCTGGGCCTCTTCTGGTTCGGCGTGCGCAGGATCGCCTTCGACGCCTGCCTCACTCAGATGTACTTCATCCACATCCTGTCCTTCATCGAGTCCTCCGTGCTCCTGGCCATGGCCTTTGACCGCTTCATCGCCATCTCCCACCCCCTGAGGCACCCGGCCATCCTGACCAAGAGCACTGTCCTGAAGATAGGCCTGGCCATTGTGCTCAGGGGGATGGTCTCGCTGCTCCCCATTCCCTTCCTGCTCAAGAGACTGAGCTACTGCGGCAAGACGGAGCTGTCCCACTCCTTCTGCTTCCACCCCGACATCATGAACCTGGCCTGTGCAGACATAAAGGTCAACGTCTTCTACGGGATGATCATCCTCTTGTCCACGGTGGGGATGGACTTCATCTTCATCGTGCTGTCCTACATCCTCATCATCAGAACCGTCGTCAGCCTCACCACCAGGGAGGAGTGTCTGAAGGCTCTGAACACCTGTGTGTCCCACATCTGCGCTGTCCTCGTGTTCTTCATCCCCATGATCGGCCTGTCCATGATCCATCGCTTTGGGAAGAACGTTCCCCCCCTCGTGAACACCTTGGTGGCCTACACCTACCTCATCATTCCCCCCGCCCTCAACCCCGTTATCTACAGCATAAAATCCACCCACATCCGGGAGGCTTTGCTCAGGGCCCTGTGCAGCAAGCGTGGGGCTGACTGGTAGCTTCCTCCACCAGTTCTGCCAGAAGGTGCTGATGGATTCTGTCAGACTTCTGGAACTGTGTTCTCTGTCACACCTCTGGGACTGGTTCTTTGGTCAGAGCTCTTGGCCTGCTTTCCCGGTCAGAGCTGGTGGACTGCTCTCTTGGTGCTCCATCCATGCAGGTCACTGCCAGAGGAAAGAACTGCAGAGCCACTGGGATGCTGTCCCCCAGCCCAGAGCTGTGAGCTTTCACGTTGTGCCCTAGCATGGTGCTTTCCTCCCTTCCTGCACAGAGCATTTCTCATTAGGCCTTGTTGAGGGGCCCAGAGCACTCTCAGCCCTTGGAAAGCGTGCTCAGCCATCCTCCCCTTGTCCAGAGCGCCGTGTCCATCCCCAGTGACAAAACTGTGCATCGCTTTTGGAAGTCTTTGAGTCTTACCAGCTTGCCAGTCTAATTAATGTCCCAGTCATTGTTCTGCAGTGAATGTCATGTATGTGCAGCATCTGCAATAAAATCCATCCAGTCGTTGTGAAAGGTCACAAGATTTGAGGAGGCCTTTTTTTCTGTCTATATGATGCAGAAAAATTAGGTTGGAGTTGCCTAAAATCTTCAGGGTGTGCTGCAGATGAGCCAGGTGTGTCTCTGGATGGGCCTGGGGGTCTGGTGGGGCTGGAAGTTCTCTTGCAAAAAAAGAGGGGAGTTCAAAAACATTGTAGGAATGGCTAAACTTCCTGACACTCAGGCCCACGTGCTGCTGCCTTCCCTCTGAGGTCTGCTGGTGCTGGCTGTGCCCCTCAGTGGGATGGAGGAGATCCCCAGGGACATCCACAGGTGGGAGATGACAGCACGTCCCAGCACCTCCTTGCTGTGCTGGAGGCTGGGTGTGAGCCAGGCAGGCAGAAAGTTCATGGTTCTCCTGGCTCCCACAGACAAAAGAAAATGTCCCAAAGTCATAGAACAGAATCACAGAACCACTAGGGCTGGAAAAGCCCTCCCAGACCCGTGACTGATCACCCACCTTGTCACTCAGACCAGGGCACCGAGAGCCACGGCCAGCTGTAAATATTCCACTCCTCCAAATGGCAGAGCTGTAGTTCTGTTGGTCTCAAACATTTTGGCCAGTCTTGAGCACGGTGGGGAAGAAGAAGCACAGTCAGTGTTTCCTTTGGAGGGATGAAGCAGCAAAGGCACCAGGACAGGATCCCACCCCTGAGCTGTCCTGGTGTTGCCTGACACTGAGCACTTCACCAGCCCAGATCAGGCTTTCTGTTCTGCTCCACATGTGCAGTAGCTGGAGAGAAAAAAATGGAGAGAAAGGAATAATGCGGAAACAGCTCCATAAAAAAGCAGAAAGAGGGCAGGGAGGATTCCTGAGGGGAGGATTCCCAGGCCACTGCTCGCTCTGTGTTATGCTCATTATCTCACTGTGTCCCAGGGCCCCTTGCCCAGGCTGAGACACCAGCAGCACCCAGGAGCTCAGCCTGGGGAGCAGCTCCCACTGGCACTGGGGAAGGGGAGAGCTCTGCTCAAATACCTCTGATCCAAACTGGAGCTCGCAGGAACAATTAACAGAAGAGAACAACAGCCAGGAGAAAAGAGCTTTGCTGGGGAGATGCCTGGCTTTCAGCATCCTCACACGAGATTCTGAAATTGATGATTGAGAATTCTGAGAAGATTCTGAGTCTGCTCCCATTCTGAAACCTTGCAGAGTTCATCCCTGGATGTCCGTGTTTCCTGGCTGCAGCTCTTCTCCAAAACAACTCTGAAACAAAAGCCGAGGAGCCTCTGCCACAGTAAGAAATGTTTGTGGGGGAGTTGGAGGGCAAAGTGTGGGGGGTGTATCAGCACATCTGTCAGCACAGCTGGAGAGCAGGGTGGAGGGGGAATGAAAGAGGGATAGATAAAGGTTGGAGGGGAGAGGAAGGGGAAGGGAAAGAGGGAGAAGGCAGAGAAGGAGAAAGAAGAATAAGAAAGATGGGAGAGATGGGGTCGTTCAGCCTGGAGAGGAGAAGGCTCCAGGGAGAGCTCAGAGCCCCTGGCAGGGCCTAAAGGGGCTCCAGGAGAGCTGCAGAGGGACTGGGGACAAGGCATGGAGGGACAGGACCCAGGGAATGGCTCCCAGTGCCAGAGGGCAGGGCTGGATGGGATCTTGGGAATCAGGAATTGTTCCCTGGCAGGGTGGGCAGGCCCTGGCACAGGGTGCCCAGAGCAGCTGGGGCTGCCCCTGGATCCCTGGCAGTGCCCAAGGCCAGGCTGGACACTGGGGCTGGGAGCACCTGGGACAGTGGAAGGTGTCCCTGTCCCTGGCAGGATGAACATGGTGAGGGTGGAGCAGGATGAACTTCAAGGTTCCTCCCAACCCAAACCATTCCATGGTTTTTTGACAAGGCAGGGTTGGTCAAAGGTTGGACTCAATGATCCTGGATTTCCTCAGTGATTCTGTGATTTACTGCTGGGGGTGCTGCCTGGATCCCCCTAGGAAAATAAATCTGCATTTACTGGTGTTTCAAAGACATGGATCGAGGTTCCCCCTCTGCAGAAATCCAGGCCCTCACAGCCCCCGCTCTGCCCACCAGCAATCCCAAATCCTGAGCCACTAACGAAAACCTGCCTGCATTTATCAGTGCCACAGAATTAGAGACGAACTGAAGCATGAGGGGTTGTTTCAATGCCTGTCTCGCAGCCCCATTCCCTCAGGGAAATGATCAGGAGGGCAGGAATTTTCCAGTGAGACTCAGGTAATTCCCTCGGGGCTGGCAGCTGAGGTGCCTCAGTACCTGCTGGTGATTGCTGAGGCTCCTTGTTCGTTCGTTTGTGTCTTAATTCAAGTGCTTGGCTGACAACGTCATCCCTGGAATAGATTTTGGGCACAGTGACAGCAACAGTCCTCCCACACTGTGTGTAAATCGGGTATAAAAAGCTACAATGTGAGTCCTACTTGTCATACATCCGAGATGGAAAAGCCCCACATCAGGAGAATAAAGCCTGGTGCTATTTTAGGCCTTCACACAGATGTGCAATAAAACCCCCATGTTTCACAACCCAGCATTACTTATAAAATAACTCCATTAATAACCTGCAGAGCTTGCCATAAAGCCACTTGGTATCGTTGATTTGCACAGATTGGGCAAGAAAGGAATAACCAGAAGGCTCAGGTTGAGCTTGACCTTGTGCTGCCCATCCAGGGCAGGAGGGAGGGTGGGTTTATTTTAGCACAGGTACTGGTGTGGTGCCTGAAAATAGAAAGGTACCTAAAGCAAAGCCTTTTATGTATGTTCAGGCCATTATCCTTGGATCACAGCACTCCTGGAAAATCTACAGATACAGAATCAGGTGAATAATCTGATTATTTTTTTCTACAGATATTCTGGTTTTTCCATACATGTTTTTCATAGGATGAAAACCCAATTTATATGTGCAAAAAAACGTGAAAGAGCCATGTCTGCCTGTGCCTGTGAGCTGTTCTGGGGAGGGCTGGGTCGTGGGAGGCAGCACTGCCAGCTTCAGCCTCACTGAGCACATTTCTGACAGGCCACCACAGCACATATGGAAAAAATCAAGCAGCACTGAAGTATTACAGAAAGCACTAAAAATCTGCCAGGTTTTTTGTTATAATTTTTAATTTTGTCCTTTAAAAAGAAAAGCAAACAAGTTCAGCTGGTGGGTTCACTGTTCAAAAGGTTGATTTTACGGTGTTCTGCCTTTAGAGAATTCAGGCAATTCCTGTCTGAACTGAAATGCCAGCATTTTGTCACTGCATATGTTGTTGCAAAGAGCCATAAAGGGTGAGGGAGAGGAGCTCTCTGCATCAGCGTGGCAGCTCTGAGAATCCCAGGAACGGCCCTGTGGGATCCCAAGCCATGGGAAAGGGCTTGTAAAAAGTCCCTTTTGTGTTTCCCTCGCAGCAGGAAGTGCCCGGGCATAGCATGCGTGGCCCTGGCCCCGAGGGCCATGCCCTTCTCCAACAGCTCTGAGCTCAGCCCGTCCTTCACCCTGGCCAGCCTGCCGGGGCTGGGCGCGGCGCAGTCCTGGATGGCCGTCCCGCTGTGCTCGGCCTACGTGCTGGCCGTGCTGGCCAACGGCGCCGTGCTGCTGGTGGTGCGCGCCGAGCCCAGCCTGCACGCGCCCATGTACTTCTTCCTCTGCATGCTGGCCGCCATCGACCTGGCGCTGGCCACGGCCACCGTGCCGCGCATCCTCTGCTTCTACTGGTTCGGCAGCAGGGAGATCAGCTTCGCCGCCTGCCTGCTCCAGATGTTCCTCATCCACACGCTCTCGGCCGTCGAGTCCACCGTGCTGCTGGCCATGGCCGTGGACCGCTACGTGGCCATCTGCCACCCGCTGCGGCACGCCGCCATCCTCACCAACGGCGCCACGGCCAAAGTGGGGCTGCTGGCCGTGGCCAGGGGGGTGCTCTTCTTCCTGCCGCTGCCCCTGCTCCTCCTGCCGCTCCCCTTCTGCGGCTCCCGGGCGCTGTCCCACTCCTTCTGCCTGCACCAGGACGTGATGAACCTGGCCTGCGCCAACACCACCCCCAGCGTGGTGTACGGGCTCACCGCCATCCTGCTGGTCATGGGGCTGGACGCCGTCCTCATCTGCCTCTCCTACCTGCTCATCCTTAAGGCTGTCCTGCGCCTGGCGGCCTGGAGGGAGCGGCTCAAGGTGTTCAGCACCTGCATCGCCCACATCTGCGTGGTGCTGGCCTTCTACGTGCCCCTGATCGGGCTCTCGGTGGTGCACAGGTTTGGGAAGGACCTGGCTCCGCTGGTCCACATCATCATGGGCAACATCTACATCCTGGTGCCCGCTGTGCTCAACCCTATCATCTACGGGGTGAGGACCAAGCAGATCCAGAGGAGGATCCTGAGCTTGATTCACGTCACGGACAGAGCTCCCCGGTGACCCGAGCTCGGCCGCTGCCCCGTGTCCTCACCCTGGCTCACCTTGTTTTGCACTCAGAGCCTGTGGTGCCGGGCTGTCCTCTCCGTGTGCTCCGAGGTGCTGCCACCAGGCACAGGCTGACTGTAAACTCCTTCCCAGAGTGTCTGCCCTCACCAAACTCAGAGAGAAATTACTGCAACGATCTAAATCCAAGCCCAACCGGGCAGGTTCCACAAGAAGGGAAAAGTGACTCAGCAAACTGACACAGATGTCCCAACCTTGCACCTCTTGGTTCCCATCTCACCTCTAACAGCAGCAGAGCAGAGAAAATGCCAGATGCTTTGGGATGATTTAGTTAATTCATTCATTTAGTTAATTCATTGTTTTCACATGGGGCACAGACACACTCCAGAAGTTTTGCCAGAAAATGTGCATGTAGCATCATTCTTTAAGTAAAATAATTACAGGACACCTGTCCAAAGTGACATTACAGATGCAGAAATGCATTTCAGAGAAAGAACATCCACCTCTGTGGTCTTGTTCTGACCTGCTGTCTGCTCTGTCAAGAGCCCTCAACCTCCTCATGGCAGGTGCTGTGTAAAAACTTCAGACTCAGAGTTACTGGTAGCAATTGTAAAAAATAGTAATTTAAATTAGTCATTGTATTCAATAAAATGAAAACATCTCAAGGGAAAAAAAATAAGCAAGTTATAAATGTCAGTGATGGTTCCAAGCTGGTGGAAGTCTCCTTTCCAAGCCAAAGGTATTCCACGCTGGGAATTCCTGAAACGTCCTGTCACTAGCACCACTGAACAGTCTGACACCATCCTCTGGCACGCCTTGGGGAGATGTGTATGGATTGCTGGGAGCCCCTCTCAGTGTTCTCATGATCATGAACTGTGGTTTTACACCGAGGGGAAGCCAGGGATGTTCCCACTGCGGCAGACACAGAGATCCCTCAGGGAGGGGCTCCAGGGCTGAGCTCCCGTTTGGTCCCCGTGGGTTTTGCTGCCCCAGGGGTGGCACAAGGCCCTGCCCAGACCTCGCTGGGGGAGCTGCAGCAGCACTGCTCTGATCTGTGCTCCATCAGGAGCCCCAGGTGCTCTCAGACCCCAGTGTCTCCATTAGNGAGCCACAAGGTCCCCCCTGAGCCTCCTTTGCTCCAGGCTCAGCCCCTTCCCAGCTCCCTCAGCCCCTCCTCATGGACTGACTCCCAGGTCCCAGAGCTCGGGCTCCTGTCCATGACTTTAGATGGCAGATGTCACCAAAGGCTCTGTCGTGGGCCGGGCCCCCGGTGCTGCAATGTTTGCTGGAGTTTGGTGCAGTTCATTCCCAGTTCCAATGAATGCTGAGAGTAAAACAAGACTCATTTTTGCAGTCTGTGCTGGTACAGCTTCAGTCTTGGTATAACCTTTTCTGCTAAATTCAACCCCAATTTATTTCAAAATAAATACTTTCATTTAGCGAGTTACAAATGGTTCTCAGCTGGGACTTCAAGGCAATTCTGTCCCCTGTCATTTTTGGCATATTCTGGTTTAATAGAGCTTAGAAGGGTAAAAAAAAAATCGTAAAAATGAAAACAATCTGTACCTGCCTAATGTGATTTGGGAAATGTGAACGAATTTTTCAGAGGCATTATGGGTCTAAACCCTTTTCAGGTGGCCATGGCACTGAGAAATGGCTCCTGCTCATTCCCCATATGTTCCTGTTTTTTCCTCTTGTGCTGAGAAAAAAAATAATAAAGAAAAATGAATGAACTGCTCTGGAATGCTGTATTGTATTTCCTGCTCATTTATTTCTCAGAGAGTTAATAGAGGCTCGGAGCAGGAAGGCATGATGGATTGATTTCTCCTGGGTGCAGATAAAAACTCACATCTTGTTCTGCAAAGTTCAGCCGTGGAGCGTGGCTCTGCTGGGGAACAGAACCTGCTGGAACACGGCACTTGTGTTTGCCCATGAGTGTGGCAGCCACTTTGCTCCTGCAATGTCCAGTGCTGAGGCCCAGCTCACCTGTCCTGCAGCAGGAGGAAAACCTCAGCCAGAGCAGGGGGACAGCCAGCCCACATCTCCTCCCTGAGCAGGGCCAGGGCCAGAGGTGGGGCTGGTGCAGCTGCACTGGGAAGGGTTGGGCTCACCTGCCTGAAAAGGGAAGGGCTGGGACAAGGCCAGGGACGGGTGGAGAGAGGGAGGGAAAAGGAGGATGGGAGAGGTGGGAAGAGGATTGGGAGTCACAGGAGCCTAGAGGTGGCAATAGAGGCAACAAGGACACACATGGGGCTGTAGCAGTTGGAGATCTCCTAGAAGATCTCCTGGGAGAT
>VXBC01000812.1:1235796-1260983 GCA_013399945.1 Ploceus nigricollis | reverse complement strand
TAATTAAAAAGGAGTACTTAAAAAAGGAATAATTTATATAAAAGGAATTAATGTAAAAGGAATAATTAATATAAAAGGAATTAATGAAAAAGGAGCCTTTTGGGGGAGGAAACGGTGCCTCAGTGTGGGGTGGGCATGCCCTGGTCGCAGCAGCAATTAAGGGGTGTGGTTAAGGGGTGTTAATTGCGGTGCTGTGGGGGTGTTAATTGGGCTGTGCTGTCCCTGCAGGATCCTGAAGGCCCGAGCAGAGGAGTCAGGGGAGTACCTGTGTGTGTTCGTGTTCTCCGGCTCTCCCGTGGCCAACGCCACCATCGAAGTCAGAGGTACTGCTGCAGCTGTCCCTGTGCCACTGTCCCCTCCCCTGGCCCTGCAGGTGGCACTCCCTGCCTCCCTCAGCAGCTGAAAGGCCTCCTCACCGTGCAGAGCCAGGCCTGGGTTAATAATCAGAAAGAATAATTTATTGTCCTTGATAAAAGCTCTGATTGTGAGGGAAAACCTGCAGCCGTTCAGGGAAGGAGCTCAGAGATGGGAGCAGCCCTGGGTTTGTGGGCACTGAAACACCTCTGGGTCTTGGGCACCTCCAGGAGCCTGAAATGGGGAATAAAAGCTGCAAAATGGGCAAGGTTTGCCACAGGTGTGGCTGTAGGGGAGCCACAGAGCAGTGCTGGTGTCAGGAGTTGTCAGGGAATTCCCAGGGGGCTGCAGGGAGGGCTGAGGTTGGGAATTTGTGTGGAGTTTGGCAGCCCTGGGATCAGTCTGTGGGAAATGGAATTCCACCACCCTGTGCCTCTGAGGAGCTTGGCTGGGTGTTCAGGGTACACAGCTGGAGGGTTTCATTTTCCTTCTTTTCCTTTTCTTGGGGATTTAAAATTCCATTCTGCCCAAAATTTTGCTTTAATTGCTGAATCTCCCAGTGTTACCCTAATTAAAATGTAAAGTTCCTGCTGGCTCCTCTGGGCTGCTTTAGGTGACAAACCACTCCTGGAGGGGGGAAATGCAGCTTTGGGAGTGGAGCAAGACCTCTGCCAGCTCTGATGGTCTCTGCAAGGTGTTTGCCACGGGGCTTGGCTGCTGCTCTGCCAGGCAGGGCCACCAGGAGAGCTTGGCAGGGAGCTGGGAGTTCACTCTGGGGGAAGAAAAGTCAATTTCTGTGATTGAAGTGCAAGGAGAGCTGATCCTACTCACTTCCCACAGGTAATTTCCAGCTAAATACTCCTCCTGGGAAACTGGGCAGGGTACATGTGGGCTGCACTTGGAGCAGATGTGAGGGACAGTGGCACCACCTGGCTGCCCATGCACGTCTCTGATTCCATATTTACCTGCATGGCTCGTGTTGCTGCTCCAGCAATTACACCCAGATTTAATTGGAATTATGCTGATTGTAATTATGGTGCAGCTCTCACTGCTGATGCACAGGGAGAGGAGGGTGCTGAATGCCAGAGTGCTCTTGCTCCAAAAATAGGGATTTTCTGACAGCTCGTGAACAGCTTCCCCAGAGGCTGTGGCAGAGGCAGCCCAGGGCATGCAGGGCCACCTCCCCTGGTGTGCTGCTGCCTCCTGGCCCTGGAGCAGCCTGGCACAGTGGGAAGTGTCCCTGCACACTGCATGGGCTTTAGGTCCCTTCACCCAAACCATTCTGGGATTTTTTCACCAGAAAATCCATAGGGCAGAGGTGTGAGAGCCATTGGGAATTCAGGGTTTGGTGGCAGTGTCTGGTGCCTTTCCTGGGAGCTCATTGCAGGGCTGCCTTCCCTCAGCCAGCTCTGCTGAGCTGCTGGGGGGCTTTGGGCCTGCTCAGGCACCAGGGCTCTGGGGCAGCTCCAGATGCAAACCTGGGGCTGAGTGAGTGATGGGCTTAGGGAATCCAGGAGGTGCTGGGTTTAGGGAAACGCTGGGTTTAGGGAATCCAGGAAATGCTGGGTTTAGGGAATGCAGGAAGTGCTGGGTTTGGGGAAAGGGGCCCTTGGAGCAGGGATCTTGTGTCCCCTTTTCCTTGGCACTGGAGCAGGCTGGGGTGCCCGGGGTGATTTAGGTGGGGTGGTGGTGCTGGAGCTGCCAGGCCTGCCCAGGGCAGCCCCTCCTGGCCCCTGGAAGGGGATTTTTGATTGCTGCATTTCCACCTGGGGAATCCCACAGTGCTGGTGTGGAGCTCTGGAGGCCTGAGGGTGAAAAGAAACACAAACTGTGAAATGCAGCCCTGGAGAGCTCTGCAGTGCTCCTGCTCTTACAGGATCTTGGGAGAAGGGGGGAGGAAACAGGTGCTGGAAGGACCTTTTGAATTCCCCTTCCTGCCAGGCCTTTCTGCCCTTGCCTCATCAAGGGATTCCTCCTGCTCCCTTTGCACCTTCCTGTTCCACCCTCCCCAGTTATTCCTGGGGAAGAGCCTTGTCCTCAATTCCTGGCTGTCCCAGCAAACCTCTGCTTCCCCCTGCTCCTGGTGCCTTCAAGCTCCAGAGGGAGGCAGGGATTGGGATCATAACCAGAAAAAGAAACTTTCCAGAGCCCCTGTTCAGGTCACCCCTCAGACATCCCAGTTTGCAGTGCAGGAATATTTTTAGGTGCTTTGCCCTTGCTTTAATTTTGTCTCTTAATGGGAAACTCGAAGGTAACTGGGCCATGGTTTGGAGGTGTCACACATTTGAATTTCCCTCTCCTTTTCAGTGGTAAAGAGCTTGGGAGGGCTGAATGCCTCCTGTATATGAGGAAATGAATTTTCCTGGCTGTGTGACCCCCAAACCCTTCAGAAAGCTGCTGCACTGAGTTCTGTGCCTGTTGGGAGCTGGGAGCACTGGAGCCCCATGGTCACTCTGCCACAAACCCTTTTCACTTGTGTTTTGGTTTAAAGCTCTCAAAATGATGCTGCTTGGAATTCCTCTCATGTCAAGCATGCCTGAATGTCTATTTATTTTCCTTTTTTTGGTAGCAGTTCATTTAAATTAGCTCTGCTTCCTTTTGCTCTTCACAAGGTGTTTCCAGCCCACCTTCAGATTTTTCCTGCTTCACCTGCAGGAATTCAAACCTCCCTTTGCCAGGGGCATTCTGCTGGTGCCAGTGACAGAGCAGGTCTGAGCAGAGAGGGGACTCTGCTGCCTGAGAGCTGAAATCCAAATCCTTCCCAACAGAACCTGCCTCACCCTGATGCTTGGCCTGGAGCAGAGGCTGGGTAGAGTTCAGAGGAATAAAGTGGAGATTTATTGAAGAGCCTTCAGAGGCCACACCCTGACATACCAGGATGGCTCCAAGATGGAAGCAAAAGAGGCCTTGGTCACAAGATCTCACATTTTTATAAGTTTTAGTCCTTTGGCAAATAGGATTTAACTGTCCAATTAATAGCTTCAAATGATGAAGTTTCATCCTCCTTGCTTGCTTGCCCACCCTCCTCTTTTCACGTTTTTTAAGCTTTGGGCCTGAAGTTTGAAGAGATTGTCCTTGAGTCTCAGCTAGAACAGGATTGTTTTGGCTTCACCACCCTGTGAAAAGATCCCAGTAACACTTAATATAAAGCTAAAGCTGCACACCAACACAGAACAGAAAAACATAAAACCTAAGGAATCAGTGCTGGGCTTTGGCTGGCATGGAGCAGAACAGTGCAGGGAGCAATCCTGGCTTGAAAAGCTTCCCAGGAAAAACCTGCTGAAGCTGGGGCTGCAGGGATATGGGGCCAGCAGGACACGGCTCCCTGCATTATTTGGGAGAGAAAATGCTGGGCTGGTGTCTGGGTGGTGGCACTGAGCCCTGAAACAGCAGCCCTGCACAGAGCTCCTGCGTGCTCCAGGAATAGCCCGGCCCAGCAGAGCCAGGGAGGAGCAGAGGTATTCTGGGCACTGCTGCTCTGCTGGGATCACCCCTGGGGGCTGGCCTCTCCTTCCAGCAATGTCATTGTGTCACCCTGGAGCAGGAGTGGAGGTGTCCCAGAAAGTGTTCCCTTTCCCTTCCCTGCCTCCAGCAGCCTGACACAAACTGGGCCAGCTGGGAGTGCTGTCCCTGTCCCCTTTTCCAGGCTCAGCCCTGCTCAGGATGGCCCTGGAAGCCAGCCCGTGGTGGGGCTGCATCTCTGAGCTGCTGAGTGCCACTGCTGCTCTTCCTCATGGGAGTGTTCCCAGCTGGCAGTCCCTGGTGGCATTCCAGCAGTGCCAGCTCTGGGGCTGTGTCCTTGTCACCGCTGAGCTCTCGTGTCCCTAGGCTGGAGGAGATCCCTCTTTGGCATCCTCCAGGAAGCAAAAGCCACAGGGGGCTCACCCAGCCCCGGCTTTAAGAAGGTCCCAGGCCCAGCAGGGAAGTGGTGGCACCTTTCAGTAGGTCCCCAGGTGATACTGCCCTCTGGAGCCCTCATTACTGGGGATAAATGTCATTTTCCTCTCCGAGGCTGGGGACAGGGGCTGGGAAGGACGTGGCAGGTGCTCTGCAGTGCCTGGTCCTGCAGTAGCACAGCCCCAGAGCTGATTGATTTCCTGCCTGAAGACCTGAATTCAGCTCAGAAACTCCATCTGCTCCAGGTGTTCCTGTCCCTTGCAGGCACAGGGAGTGTGGGATCACCTGGCAGGTGGGGAATGTTCCTCCCAGCTTCGTTCAGCTTCTGGCAGCTCCTTTCTGTGCAAGACCAGGGGGTTGTTTGGATCTGGTGCCTTCATGCAGGTCAGGTTTTATGTCTCATGTGGAAAGATGCATTTTGGGTGTCAGTTTTCTTCAGTAAACCCCTTGGGTTTGTTCTTGGCCTGTTCTTACCTATCATGGTGTGGTGGTTTTGGCATCATCTTGGAATTAATGGGTTGGCATCTGGCTGAGCTTCATCCTTTGGTCAGGACTCCTGCAAAGCCCAGGAAATGCTGTTGGAATTCCCATGGGCACTTGGAGAATGCCTGGGGCCTCTCCTGGTGTGCCTGTCCAGGTGAACACACACCAGCAGGAGCTGAAGCCCAGGTTTTCCTGCAGCCATGGATTTTCTGTGGTTCACAATCTCATTTTGATAATGTTGTTACTGTCCAAAAAGGATCTGAGGCACGGGATGCTCCCTGCATCAAAACCCCTTTGACACAGGACAGTATGAAGCAGGACAGCTTGCCAGGCATTTTCCCAAAGATTTGTGCTGCAGTTTTGGGAAGAGCAGGCTCAGCTGCTGTCTGCTGGCACGAGAGGTTCTGTTCCCTTTGAGCAGAGCTGTGAAATCCCCCTCATTGTCTCAGCCTGCAGCTGGAATTGCTGGCTCTGTGTGTGCACGTGCAGGGAATCTGCTGGTGCTGCAGGGAAGTCTCCTGTAGGAAATTCCAGTTTCCTGGAGCAGCCAGGCTGGCCTGGGCTGGATTAACAGCTCAGAGCTGCCATCACACATCCAGCCACGTGTGCTGTAATTAGGAGCTGCAGCTTTAAAGGTGGGCCCTGCAGCCTGGGGCCATCTGCTGGGCCAGGGGTCAGCCCAGGCACTGCCCTGAGCCAGCCTAAGCTCGGGGAGGGTTTAGGGCTGCTCCGAGGGACACAGACACAGCACAGGGTTTGGGGCTGTGCTGAGGGACACAGACACAGCACAGGGTTTGGGGCTGTGCTGAGGGACACAGACACAGCACAGGGTTTGGGGCTGCTCCCAGGGACACACACACACAAACACAGCTCTTCCATAACATCCCCTCGGTGTGGGAAAGCACAGCTTCCAGGGAGCAGGAGGGATTTGTGTCCAGGTGAGTGAAAGAAGCCTGTTTGTACTTACAAGCTGCTCTGTTGTCTCCTAGCCACTCCTGACATCACTGGGCACAAGAGGAGTGAGAACAAAAACGAGGGCCAGGAGGCCCTGATGTACTGCAAGTCCGTGGGCTTCCCCCACCCCGAGTGGGTCTGGCGCAAGAAGGTCAACGGGGTGTTTGAGGTAAGGAAGGGGGGTCAGGATGTCTCCACCTGCCCAGAGCCCCAGAGAGGGAGGAAAGCAGCACCCTGGGGTTGGGGATGGGCTGTTGAAGGAGCTTTGTGACTTCTCAAAGTGCAGTCCCTCCAAAGTGTGAGTGAAGGTGGATATTTTCGGCAGCAGTGAGGACGGATGGGTGAATATAAAATTGATATTTATATATCAATAGCAATATGAATTTATAAAAAATATAAATATATAAAAATAAATATAAAATTGATGTTTATATTATTAGTATGTGGAAAAAACTGCTCACTGCATTGCTGGGCAAAGTTAAGAACTTACCCTGAAAGCCATTTTCTGGAACTTGCTACAAACTGCAAGATCTGACTTACGAAACGTGATTTAAAACCACATTGGCTATAAATTCCTCCAAGTTTTACTGGTTGAACTCACAAGACTTAATATGAGGAGGTGGCAGTGATCCCTGTTAGAGCTGGGGTGATCTGTTTGTTCCGTGTAGCCAGTGATGTAATGAGCAGGAAAATGTGACCAGCAGTGGGAGTAGCACAGAGGAGCTGGGAATTTCCAACCCCTCCAGCCCAGCTGTTTCCTGTTGCTGCGTGGATTGGATGGTTGGAGCCACAATGTGAAGGGAATAGCAGGATGGGATGAGTGTCCCCTGCTGAGTGTGAGCTGGAGGTTCTAAGGAGTGGCTGAGTGCTGGCAGTGATGAGAGCCCTGACTGCAGGGTTCCCTTCGTGGTGTTTGGAGAGACAAACACCAGGCCTGGGCTCCTCCCTCGAATCTCCTCCTGTTCCCATGCCACAGAGGCCTTAAAGCCGTTGCTGTTTCCCACCCCTGTCCCTTTGCCAGGACATCAACAACTCCTCGGGCAGGTTCTTCATTTCCAACAAAGAGAACTACACCGAGCTGAGCATCACAAACCTGCAGATCAACGAGGACCCGGGCGAGTACCAGTGCAACGCCACCAACCAGGTGGGCTCCGTGTCGGTCACCACCATCCTGCGCGTGCGCAGCCACCTGGCCCCGCTGTGGCCCTTCCTGGGCATCCTGGCAGAGATCGTCATCCTGGTGGTCATCATCGTCATCTACGAGAAGCGGAAGCGGCCGGACGAAGTTCCCGACGGTAAGTGCGCCCCGCGCCGCCGCTGAGCCAGCACGGCGCGGCCGCCGGAGGAGCACGGGCGCCTCTGCAGGAAGGACCAGCAGCCCCGCCTGCCCCGCTCCACGCTCCTGCCCTTCTCCTCTCTTCCCTCTCCGGACATGAAGCCCAGAGGGTGCAAGGCCCAGGGCTGGATTTCAGGGGGTCTCCGGGGTGGGAGGGGGTTGCGGGTGTCTTTAAAGCTTTGTTGCATGAGGGGTGGAGCGCTCCCATCTCTTTCCTGAGAAACGCTGTCCATCCGCCCCGAGGAGCGTGGGGCGGCACAGGGGCAGAGCTGGCAGCACCCTCACCCCTGGTGGCATTCCCTCCTCCGCAGGGGCTGTGAGGGAACACTACACTCAAACCAAGGAATCATTGCACTTCAAGGGGTTGGGGCTGCAAAGGTGCTTCAAAACTAAAATGTGTGCAGGGTTCAGAGATGGGGGGAGGGCTCTCACTCTGCTGTGTAGCTGAATCTGTAGTTAAGGAATGCTCTGGAACCTCTATCTATTGTAGCCACTGATTAGATTTTATAAAAATAGGGCTTATTATCAGGTTTGATGGTAGCAATAATTAATTAATTAATCTGTGTTTGGTACATACAACTAGTAGTAACTTTTATCTATGAGCTTCTCCTGCACACCATCCCCTGTGCACAGCTGGGGAAAGGGGCAGTGTGAGGCTGAATATTTGCAAGATCCATGCTGAGAAACAGCCTTTAATGTGCTGCTAGCAGCTTACTCCAGTGTGTAGCAAGAAAATCTCTGCGAGGACTCCTTGGGAGAAGCAGCAGGAATGTCGTGGTGCTGTAGGAACACGATGGATCCAGGCATGGGGCAGGTGGAGGGCAGTGTGCTGGAGTGATCCTCAGCACCATCCTGGGCTGGCCGTGCCCTTCCCAGTGAGAGCTGTTTTCCAGGGCAGCTGGGTGTGGCTGTGGGGCTGCAGGGGGCCCTCAAAGGGCATGAAAATAGAGGTGTGAGGCAGTGATGTGTGTGTGGGGTGGGCACAGCCACCTTCCCAGGCCTCACACAGGATCCACAGTGAGGAGAGGAGCTCGTGGAACACAGCGAATGGAGTAACGGGAGAAGGGCCGAGGCTTGGATCAGAACTGGCTGAAGTAGTGCATCCCTAGAGGAAACCAGCTTTGGTTGTAAGCCTTGAGTAGCACTTACTAACTGCTTACAGAGCATGTGTGGGGGCTGCTCCCGGGGTGCAGCCCCCCAGTTGAACCGTAGTGCATGTTTTGTGCATCACTAACAGCTTCCAGTGGCTCCAGGGCTTGTCCTGCCCTCAGTGTGGCCTCAGGGACCTCCACCAGCCTGGAAAACTTGGAACAGACAATTTTCATTTCCCCTTGCATGTACCCACCTCCACATCAGTGATTACAGTTCCCTGCATTCAGAATTCTCATTGGATGAAGTTTCACAAGGACCAAAACAAGGTCCTGGGAATTTGATACACAAATATTCCCTGCAAAGAGCCCCAGACGGACTGAGTCCAGCAGGAATTGGCTTTGGTGTGACCAGATCACAGCACAGCCCCTGTGGTGGTGCAGGGGAGCTCACACTGGAGGTGAAGAGTTCACTGCCTCTTTCCAAGGCAGGAGTTTTCCTGGCTGGTCTGGCCACTCCTCAGGTACCCGAGGGATCCAGGCTCATCATCCCCCTGGAGCTGTCCAGGATGATGAGCCAAGGAGCCGAGGTTACTCCAGTGCTCACTGGGGCCGCTGTTTTGAAGGCAGAGCCCTGGAGAGTGACATGACACACCTCCGTGGGGGTCAGGTGTTCTCCCTGTCCCCTTTCCTGGAGGAGAAATCCATGCTGAGTGTGACAGTCCTTAGCTGTGGATGAGGTTTGCCTGGCTGATGGACACAAATGGCATCACACCACCTTGAGTCCCACGTTCCTTGGATAGTTGTGCATTTTCCGTACTGGCACCGAAGCTTTCTGCGCTGCCGTGGTGGGGAAGGCCCCGGGAGCAGGGCACGTACAAATGCACGCGTGGGAAATCATCAGGAGCCTCCTGATTGCCACGTGTGGATGTTTGACTCGGGTCATCCTGGATTTTATTATTTTCAAGACATGGTTATGAAATGCCAAAGTTAATGCTGGAATGCAGCGGCATGCTCGGCGTTTGGAATTTCAGCTCCCTCTTCCAAAATCACACCTCCGCCTCCGCTGCTGCAGTGAGCCGGGGAAGGAACGTCAGGGAGCTGTGGCTGAGCCAGCAGGCTGAGGCCAAACACCACAGCTCTCATTATCCACAGCATCTGGCACCAGCCAGGATCTCTGCTGGCTTTTCCAGTCCTGGTGTCAGTGGGACGTGCTCACCTTTAGGGATGTGCTCCATGTGAGATGGTGCTGCAACAACCACTGAGCTGTTGCTGCCCTTCCTGCTGGGATGGGAATGTTCTCCTTGGACCTCTCCAAATTTAGACACTGAGATTGCTTCATCATTGCCACCATCACCCCGTCTTCCCAGGGTGGAGTAACTCTGGAATGCCCTTTTGGAGTCCCCAGGTTTCTGTGAGGTGTGTGTCAGCCTGGATCCCACAGCAGGTGTGAGGGTAGGTGGCCCCTGTGGATCTGTTACCCCTTGGCTTGGCACATCCTGCTGGGGGATGGCTCTGGCTGCAGATCCCTGGAAAGATCCCGAGGGTTGGGCTGCAGGTGTTGGACCTGTGGTGTCCCCCCTCTGCAGGTGCCACACGTCCACCTCAGGGTGTCTGCCACCGCCCCTCAGGAATCCTCTGCTGTCCTGGCCACCATCTGGCCTGCTGAGAGGAGTGCACAGAGAACTGGAAACGTGGCCTACTCAGACCACTTCTAAGGATTGTTTTTAAAATTTGGAGAAAACCAGTGCTGCTAAATGGCCGCTTCCTGTGTTCAGGAAATCAAAGGCTTTTGGAGCAGAAGGAGCTGTTAATGAGCTGCCGAGCACACCTTGGCTCCTGACTGGGGCAGTGCAGGATGAGCTGCTGGTTTTGGATCCTCACCTCGTGCTGTGCCCAGGTGATACTTTAGGGCTGGCTCAGTTAAACCCACACAAATGACAGTGTTTGGGGTGTGCTGGGTCAGCTCCTCAGGTGAGACCAGTCTGGTGCTGAGCACAAGTGCCCACTTAGTCCTGGGGGACATGACTGGTGGGACAAAGCATTCTCTGGGTGAGAGGCTCCTCAGGCCTCTGGAATTTTTTCCCCAGCACCTGGGAACTCTGCCTGGCCAGCCCAAAGAAACAATTGAAGGAATTCCTTTTCCCTCAGATCTCCATGTTCTACAGGCTTCAAATGCCCTGGCTCATGGCTCCATCCCTGGCAGGCTGGGGAGGGTGATGGACTTCTGGGTACACTTGGAGCAGTTCTGTGTTCCCAAAACACTTCCCAGTAAAGATGTTCCCTCTGTTGGAGGCGCTGCCATGCTGGAAGAGCAGGGACACTCCTTTAACTTTGGCATTTCCTGACTGCAGGGCTCGGTTTTGCATGGACCTCGCTTTGTGTGTCCGGTGAGCTGCTTGGTGTGCCTCGGGCCAGGGCTGCTCAGGAGCTCCTTTGCTGATGTTTCCTCCTTCTCAGAACTCTGATTTGGGAATTGATTCTTTTTCCTGCTGCTGGAGAGCGGGAAAAGGAACGTTGCACCCGTGAAATCCCTGTTTCCACCAAAACAGTGGCATCAGGGGGTGCCCGGTGCTGGGTTTGTTGTGGAGCCTGTGGATGAGGGGTTCTCCCAGCACATCCAAATCCCGTGCTGGAAGGAGGAAGGGAGGGCAGATGGCGCTTGAATTCCCGCATCCTCTCAGAACGTGAGTTCTGACCTGCCTTACACCTGGCAAGGCAGCATCCGGCTCGCTCCCCGTTCCCAGAGAGCAGCCAGGGGCTGGCAGATCCAGAGGGGGCTGGCCACGTGCAGCTTCCGTGGCTTTGGGGGCGAGAGCTGCATGAGCGTGGCATGCCCTGGCACGTGGCTGCATGCCCGGCGGGAGGAGGTGCCAGCAGGGAATGCCGGGGTGCTCCCCTGGGCAGGGAGAGGAGGGAATGGCTTTGTTCTCTGTAGTACAGCTCGAGCTGCTTGGTTTCCATAGACGGAGCGATCAGCCAGCACCACCTGAGTGTAGCGTAGCAAAGGTTCCTAAAGGAGTGGGCTTTCTGCTGTTGTTGCATCAAATAGTCTAAAATCAGCACAGCCCCTGGCCTAAAGGGTGTTTTCTGGGGTAAGTAGAAAGTAAGAACCCCTTGGCTCCATTCCCCATAGAAGTGGGAGTGGTTTGTACTTGTAAATCCATAGCTGTGAGGTGACTGGGTTATAACATGTCCCTTTTCATTCTTCCCCTCTCATTCCTCAGCCTAATCCAAAGACTTCCCATAAATGTGTTTCTTCTCCTGGCTCTGCAGAAGCTCCATCCAAATCCCCACATTCTTTCTAACCCTCTTTTGCTTTTTTCTTGACTTTCCCTGTTCCTGCTATTACTGTAAGTAATTGAAAGAAACAAACTGTTTTAACTGCAACCATTTACCTTTTGTAACCAGTGATTTTGGTGGGGTTTTTTTTCCCTTTTATGCACATCTTTCTCTCCCACACTTTCAATTTGTCAGGGGGAGCAGATTGTGAGGCAGGTACATAATGAGGCCATAGCCATCAGCTGTTCCCAGCAGCATTGCTGTATCCCAGTGGGAATGGACACAGGACCCTGAGCTGTCACAGGCTCTGGCTGCTCCTTCAGAGCATTGAGCTGCCCCTGGATCCCTGGAAGTGCCCAAGGCCAGGTTGCACAGGGCTTGGAGCATCCTGGGACAGTGGCAGGTGTCCCTGCCCGTGGCAGGGGTTGGCACTCGATGGGCTTTAAGGTCCCTTCCAACCCAAACCAGTCTGGGATTGATTCTTTGCAGGTTTTAAAGCATGAGCTGAGATGTAGAATCCCTTCAGAAGCAAAAATTGGAATCTTAGTGCTGGAAGAACCCGCTACTGTTTCATTTTTAACTTCCACCAGTCACAAGATGCTACCCAGGATTAATTTGATACTAAAAATAAACCCTGTAGCTTTCCAAAGGCGGTGAAAGAAACTGAGTGACACATAAAATGACTTGTAAATTAAGGCTGAAAATGGGAGGGGGGGCACAAAACACATTCCCATCCAAGTGGAGGAGCTAAGGGAGATCTACTTGTCATGATCTTCCAATTTTAATTCCCAGATATTTTTGCCTGCAGGGATTGATTACCTGTGTTAAAGCCAAGCAGCAGTTCTCCCATTTTGGCTCAGAATGTGCAGTTTTGTGACCCCCTGAAGCAGGTCATTCCATGCCCTGAGGAAAGGCCTGGCTGTGGGGGTTCTTGCTGTGTTCTGTAAGCAGGGGGGCTTTGGAGCCTGCAGATGCCCAGTGCCAGGGCAGATCCTGCAGCAGGAGGGGCTCGGCGTGGTCAGTGGCCGCTCCCGGCAGCGCTGGGGAGCTCTGGGGACGTTTCCGCGCCGTAGGTGCTACTGACTGTTCTAGAGCAGGGCTGTGGCATTGAAGCTTTGGGTGATATTGATCTTGTCGGTTACTATGACTTCTTTTTTTTTTTTCCCCCCTTCAATTGCATCATACCCTTTAAAAATGGTGGTAAGTGAGAGCTCTGCATGCTTTGGAGTTTGTTTAACCTCCGCTTCAGTCTATACAACGCACAAGTCATAACGTTAACACTCTTGAAAACTTCCTCATTCACGTTCACAACTAATTTGGATTTCAGTTTGCTGTTTTGAACCTTTTCTTTAGTCTGATTTTGTACTGGTTTTTCTGTTGTTCTGTTGCCCCTGGTTTTGCTGAGGGTTCGGTCTGTGTCTGTACTGTACTGGGGATGCTTTTCCAGCACTTAACAGCTGACTGGGAATTTCCCTTGGTCTTTTTATCTCTGGTTTAGGTTAGAGATGGGACAGGGAGGAGTGGTGGGGATCCACTATCTAAAGTATTCCCAGTAGGCTTTTTTGTGGGATCTTCGTGAGGAATCACCGATGGCAGCCTTTATAAATTTCAAGCTGCTTTTATTTATTTTTTTTTTGACAACACAAACGTGCTGATCTGAAACAGGCGTTTAAATCTTTGAGCAGAGAAGGGACAATGGTTATTTTGTAGCGAGTGTCCACGGTGCAGTTTGATATCGCTGAAGTCCAGCCAAACAAACTCCCAAAGCAGTCGATGGTGCTTGTTGGAGCCGAGTTGGGTCTCAGAGGCAGCGCTGGTGTTGGGGGCCAGGGCTCGCTGTTCCTCCCAGGCTCGTCCTGCCCGGAGCGCGGAGCTCGGCTGCTCTCGGATCCTTGATTCCCAAAGATGTTTGTGGAAGGAAGCCGTAGATTCCTCTGCTGTGCTTTGTGTTTGAGTACCTGATGTGTCTCTGTATATCTCACTGTATATACAACAGCACATTGATGTCTGGCTGTCCTTCCTAGTCCCAGTTCTCTGTACCGTGTCCGATAGTTACTGTTGCTGGTACTGGAATTCTGTGGACACCGGTGTGTCGCTAGTCTGTTACTTTGGCTGTAAAGCTCTTGGTTTGTGGTTAGTTCTTTATTTTTGAAGTATTTTTTGTTCTGGTCACTGTCTGTGCTAGCGGTGGCTTTGCCTCTCCGTTGCCTCGAGGGCCCAGGTGGAGTAATGTCCCCTCTCCCCGACATTACTCCTGGCGTGTGCTCATGCGGATGCCTACACTGTAAGACTGTAATTTCCATAACTGCTTCATGTGCACTAAGCACCCTTGTGGAATCCTGCTGAGAGTTTCTCAAAGACTTCCCTGAAAAATCCCTCTGGCACGAGTGGGAACGGCAACTGTCAAGTGCCAAAACCAGCAGGGCCTGAACTGGTCCCCCCAAAATCCATCTGTGGGAGCATTAGGCTCTTGGATTGACTCTGGTACTGTTGTGTAAATGCATTTTTGTCTTCTGTACTACAGCGTGGGAGAAAATAGTGTTTGAAGAATCCCAAAAAAAAGCCCAATTGGTCGTGAGAGTTAATATGGAACATTCCTCATTGGCAGATTTCCCCCACCCCGCTAGCTCCTAAATGAGTTTTGCCAAGGGCCATGGGCAGGACGATGCTGTCAGTCCTCTCTGCAGCTGAAGTGTGTCCAGAGGTGTCCCAGCACCCCGACTCCTCCTGGTGACACTGGATGCTGCTGCCCAAGGACCATGGTTGGGGCTGGAATCGAGTGTTCCTCTTCAGCCTCCTCCTAACCTGGTCCCTTCTAATTAAACATTGAGAAAAATGGGGAATGTAGAGGTTGTTTCATCTGTGGGGGAAAATGAGTGTGGGGTATGTACCCTCTGGGGTATGTACCAGGGGTTACCCATCAGCAGTGGAAAAACGGCTTAAAATTAAAATACATATTAAAAAAAAGTCAATGCAAGCAAACATCCAGCAGGATTTTACAACTGAACCGTTGGTTTGTCTCCTCATCTATTTTTTATGAGATTGAACCACTGGAACTTGGGGACAAGATGAGTCTTGACCATGTCGCACCAATCTGTCCGCTACAGTTGCAGTCCTTCATGACCAGCATTTCAAGTGTTAACTAAACCCATTGAAGCAACATACCTGCCATTAAACCCGAATCCAGAGCAGTAACTCCATGATCCTTGCACTCCCAACTGGAATGGCCTTTGATGCTGTAGATAGATCAGTTTGCTCCTCGCATTGCAGCCCCCTGCAAACACTGACTCTCTTTTTCTTCCTTCCTTTGTCTCTCCCTGGGTGCATCGGGATGCTTGCTGCAGATGATGAACCAGCTGGGCCAATGTAAGTGTGTTTTCAGGAAAAAAATACCCTTTGGGTTAATCTGGGGGGTTGTGGGAGGTGATAAATCATAGGATTGATATTGCATGTGACATTACAGATGGTCTTGGACCGTCTGGTGCGTTTCTTAGCACTGGAGGAAAGAAAAGCAACATCTTGCTGGAAAACAAATATTGTGCTAAAATACAAAGTCTGAGAGTGTGTTATCCTCAGCCAGTTAAAGGGAGGAAGACTGAAACGCTGTCTAATGAAGTAAAAATAGTGTCCATTTTTCCTGTACCTGTGACTGATTTTTGGTGCATTTCTCTCCCATCCCTTTCTGCAGGAAAACCAATTCTACAAACAATCACAAAGACAAAAACTTACGTCAGAGAAACACAAATTAAAAATGCTTATCATGTAAGTATTGCCTGCGCCCGGCCGGGAGCGGGCAGGCCCAGCCCTCCTGCCCGGAGCGCTGGGGGCGCGGCAGCAAAGCGTTCCCTGCGTTAAAACATTCCCGCTGCGCCTCAGGGAGCGCGGGGAGGGGGGACCAAACATTGATTTCCTCAAACAGGCGGGTGGTTAAGGACCTGCTTGCTAAAATCTAGACAAAGCTGCCGAGCCCTCCAGATTGATTCCCCGCCAAAAGGTGGAGCTGGGGCTGTCGGGAGCCGTGCCCCGGTGGGAGCGCGGGGATTGCAGGCTGCGGCGGCTCGCACTGTTCACCATTGACTAGCACCTCTTTCTCGTTTCTTTTTTAGAGCTTTAAGTTTCTGAGAGACTGATGGCAATATGACCTGCTAAATTTAAGGGTTGGAACTCTTGGTTCTAGAACTCCAGTTCTGTCTGATTTCTTTTTTTTTTTCTTTCCTTTCCAAGTGAGCAACAATATGACTGTCTAACGCATGCCTTATTTAGCCTCTCCTGCAAGGATGACCTAGCCAGATGAATTTTAATAATGCTTCCGTGTAGAAGGTGTAAACTCTTTTGGGCTTGATGTGCTGTGAATGTTGCTTTTTTTTCCTCCTTTCCTCTCTTTACACGGGCAGTAGCCAGGCGGGTTCACGCATGCGCTGTTTTCTACTTCCTGTAGCTGTTAAATTCGGCACCGCTCAAACCGCACCGCTGCCATCTAGTGAGACTTCTTTTGTAAAGTACAGCAAAACTTAAAGATATATACAGTATATATTTATATTTGGGGGAGGGGAAACCAGAAGTCGTTGTGGTTCATTTTGAAGCTGCTGATATTCATTCCTTACTGTATGGCTGGAAGGAGGGAGTGATGCCGGGCCAGTGCTCACAGCAGGGACATTGGAATTTCCTTAAGGGCTTTAACCATGGAGCGCGGGGTGTCCTGTTGGGCGTCGGGGCTGAGTGGTGCCAGGGGCTGCTGGTGGTGGTGGGATGCAGTTGGAAACAAAAACAAACCTTCAGTTTATAAATATATATATATGATTGCTTTTTAAGTGATTTTTTTTTTTGTTAACTCATGTAAATTCTCAAATCCTTTTGCACTGATGTGTTCGACATATTCTTGTACATTCAATTCAGGCAAACTTTTATAATTTTCTTTTTTTTTTTTTTTTTGTTTAAATGATGAAATGTTACAGCATGGTGATATTCTATGCAACTAGTTATTCCTCTTTAGTTTGACACTGTAATTTCTCATGATTTAAAGATTGTAGAAATAGACCTACCAGGGTTCTCATGATGTGCGTAACTGTAGCTGCATGAACTCGTGTTCTGTGTATTTGTTGAAGTGCAATGATGTATAAAAAGTGGATTCACCTGTTTTTAAAAATAAAACACCGACAAAAACCGCTGCAGGCCTTGTTTTTCAACCTTTAATCACCAGAGCTGTGTGCATCCCCCTGAGTGCTGGGCGTGCCTCATTCCTTGGCGAGTCTGTGCAGCTCCTTCTCCACGTCCTCCACGAAGGCTGGGAAGTGCTGGTCCATGAGGCAGAGGCGGATGAAGGGCCCCAGCTCCCGGGCGCTCCAGGCCGGGTGCCGGCACGCCGGGGGCAGCTCCGGCCGCTGCCGCAGCACCGACTGCGAATGGAAGGTGGGGAGGGGACCTGACCTCAGACACAACGACACAGCCACACCCCAGCCCTCCTGGATGCTGCAGAAACATGGAAATGCTGGTGTTTGATGCTCTTGGAATGCTGTCAGTCAGCTGTGATTTCTGTGTGTGAGCTTTTCTCTGATGCCCAGGTGTGATTCCAGTGTAGCTTTTATGTACTGTCAAATGCCCCTGCAATTATTTCAGTTGGAAATTTACCCTGGAAATGCCAATTTCCTGGGAACTGTGGGTTCCTGGTGGGTGTAATTCTGTAATCAGTGTACACTCTTTATGAGCTGTACATGGATTGTGTAGGGATAACCAAGCGTGCACTTCCAAGCTTTTCATTTAGCCAAATGTCTTTTAGAAGTAAAGTATGGGGCTTTCATGTTAAAACTTTCTTTTTATCCCTGTTTAATCCCCTCTCCCAGCTTTTTTACCATGGTGGTGGGTGAACTCTGGGCATCGTGGCACTGGGGTTGGGAAGAGGTGACCTTTGAGGTCCCTTCCAATCCGACCCAGTCTGGGATTCTGTGCTCAGCCAGTGACTACGAAAGAAGGGTAAGGAAGACACAGAAGGAACTGCACAAAACCAGAAAAGAGCAGAGTTTTCTGCTCATCTGCTTCTGCACTGGCCTGAATTCCCAGTAAATAAGCAACAGTTGCCTTCAGGTATTTACCCAGAGCTGCTCAGTGAAGCTGTCCATGGAATATGGGGATGCTTTACTGTGGGTCAGGGTTGAGAAGGGTCCAGGGGAACCTCAGAGCTCTGCCAGTGCCTAAAGGGGCTCTAAGAGAGCTGGACAGGGACTGGGGACAAGGGCCTGGAATGCCAGGACAAGGGGGAATGGGTTCCCACTGCCAGAGGGCAGGGTTAGATGGGATATTCTGTGATTCCTTGATTGATGTTTTCAGGCTTCAGCTCTGATCTGCACAAGTCATTTCTGCAGAGTCAAACCAGTGCCAGAGCCATTCATTTGGATGTTGCCTCTGGGTATTTCTTTGCTCTCAGTGTGTCATTTGTTCCTATTCAAATGGGGTGATTACACCACCAAACACCTTGTTTTGCTGCTCACTCCCTGGCTCTGGATCGTTACACAGATCCAGTGTTTTGCTGGTGTAGATGATGGCATCCTGATGCTCAGGAAAGGCATTTCCCAGATGGAATCTGAGCCAGCTCATTCTCAGGCTCAGTTACAGACTCTAAACAGGAGATGTTTGTTTTTTACCTGTGCAAGCTGTGCTACAGATCTTCTTTCTCCAAGGCTTGTGCAGGAGTCTGAGAGAGGCTCATCTGGCTAGAAAATACCAAATGCAAATAAGGGCTTGTTACCAAGCAGAGTGTGGGTATGTGCAGGGGGGGAAGCAGTTCCATTTTTAGCACTGACGGGAAGGGAATGTGCTCAGCTACCTTCTGCAGTAAAAAGGCATCTTTTTATGGAACCTGCATGCACATCTGCTCCAGTCTTTAAAAATGAAAGACATGACAGTTTAACTACAGGCCTGTTAGCTCGTGGCTAAACTGAAGTCACAAACAACTTCCTAGGAGTAACTTCAAAGAATGCTGTGTATGGATGCTCACAAGAGCACACTGCTTCTTTTCCATGGATCTAAATACCCAAGAGAGCAGAGATTTTGGAGTAATCACCCTGGAAAATGCTGTCAGTCTCTGCCTTTTCCAGTCACCTCAGGACTTTATCTTGGAGAGGGGAAACTTTCTGTTCCTCCTGAGATTGCTTTTAGATGTGCAAGGTTAGGGTCAAATTGTAAACAGGCAGTCGTAGCAGCTACTAGCACTGCAAAGTGGGAGCAGGTGAACACAGAAAGGATCCAGGGTTGCTCTGTGGCTCTGATAATTTTTTGCCCTGTACAACTAATTTCCCAATTCCCATTTCACGCAGTCTCACAGCTGTGAGAAACTCGTCATGCCCAGCTCTCCCAGGCAGAGGTGGTTGGTTTTGGGTGTGTGTGGTCACTTACTGCGTGCTCAGTGTCCATGGCCTGGGTGTCCTGGCTGAGGCTCTGCCCCTCAGCCCCCTGCACCGGGACGTACTGGCTGAGTTTCTGGACACAGCTGCAGCAGTGCTCCTGCATCTCCTCCCTGCAGCTCCCTCCGAACTGCACCCGGAACATGCGGCACTCGTTCTGCTCAGAAGCACAGGGAAATCAAATTCACTTGGAATCCCCTCAAACTGCTTGGATTAAATCCATATTTGCTGGAGCTGGGAAGAAGGCAATAGATTTATTTATGGATCACTGCGCCAATTTAAAAACAAATAAACAGGTTTTCCCTGCTGTATTTTCATTTTTTCCCAGCAGCTTAACCAGAAGACTGTGATTGCTGATTTGAAAATCAGATAAAAATATGCAAGAAAAGGGTAAGTGATGCAGGGCCACCTGTCACTAATTCAAGGTTTAGCCAAGTGCACAAGCCTTGCCAGGACTCAGCTTTTACACATAGCAGGAAAATTAAGTTTTATTGTTGCTGCAGGTGGTATCCTGTAAGGGTGTGCCAGCTCTGCACATTGTGTTTTTTGTGACAAAAAACACAAGAGTAAGCATTCTGTTCTGGATCTGAACTAGAAATTCTGGGAATGGCACGTTCCAGTTAGGATTTCTGTTCCTGATGCATTGAAGTCAACCCTACCTGGTCTGCCTGTGTGGAGCTAAACCAACACATTCAGTTTGGCTCTCACCTAAATGCTCCTTGAACAGAAACAAACACGTTGGATAGGAGTGCAGGAAATTCAAATGCATTACTTCAAAGAGTGAAATGATACTCAAAACTTTTGAAAACTCCCCAATAGCTCTGATCCCCCCAGAGTAGGTTGTTGGGCTGTACCATAATAGATATTTTTAATAAGTGCCCCAGGTTCAGCAAACTGCCCTGAAATGGGGATGGGAATCTATAGTGTGTGATAAGCTTGGCTTAAGCACCTTGAGCTGATGTAAGGTAGGTGCATATTCAATGTTTAGAGAGTGAATTAATGGAACTTGTTTGATCTTGAAATTTCAAATTTAAAAGACTTAAAAGACTAGAAAAGCAGCAAATTCTCCTTGGCTCAGCCTGGCTTATTTAGGTCTTCATCTTCCTGAGGTTCCAATGTCAACCCCATTTTCAATGCCCATTTTAATGCCACACTGCTGGGCTGCTGGAACACAAGTGCATGGACACCTCTCACTTTAAAGCTCCTGTCTCAGAGATGAGCCAGCTCTTCCTGACAGCCCCTGTGTTTACATCCCTGCTGCCTGAAGATGTTTGAATCCCAGAAAAAGATTTTTAGGGCAGGGTAAGCACAAAAGCCTCAGTGCTTTTTAAAGGAAAAGTGTCAAACTAACGTGAAGTGCAGCACTCATTTGCCAGTGCCCAGTTGGATTTGCCCTCATTAATTAAGGAACTGGGGCAGCCTCACAGAGCCAGGCACTGAGCTGTGCAGTGCCAGACAGGTGAGTTCTGATTTCAGTGACACAAAAGGACCTTGGGTGGAGTTTCCTCAGGACACTTTCAAAGAGCACTTGCTTGTTTAGATCTCCAAATCAATTTTGAGGCTGAGCTATTTGGACTCCATCTGGTTTCTCACAAGGGCTGTTAAATACTTTAGTTTGCAGTTCATAAACAACAGTGGACTTTGAAAATTAAACATTGTTCCTTTGTGGAAAGAGAGCTGTGATATGTCAAGGTTTATAGCATAAACTGAGGACTGGGCACTCATACCTGAACCACACAAAAGCTGAAGTATTAAAGAACCTTGATGTCATGGAATCATTACATTTGTACCTCTTCCATGCTGGGGTGGGGGGCTGAGCTCAAGGTAAACAAGATGAAGGGAAATTATTTATTGCAAAATTATTAAGGAGATTCATCTTGTTCCTGTTCATAGTTTTGAAACTCATTGTGCTGGCTAAGAGCCCACAGTGCCCTACTGAAGCCATATTTGAAGTGATGAATAAGTTCCACTGTAAATGCAGTAGTCATGACTTACAAAAACCACGGAGTACAGGATAAACCAGAAATTTATCCTAAAGATGAGCACAGAAGCTGCATCCACTATTAGGATATAAAGTAGAGAAGCTGTGCGGTAGAACCACTGCAGTGCCACTAAACCCAGTTGAAGCTGTGTAAGTAAACACTGAGATACACCAAATTAATTTCAGGCTGTTAATATTCCTCCTTTCCTGAAGTGCCCCTCAGAGCTTTGCTCGAGCCTGGCAGTGAGTGTGATGTTGGTTCTGTCCTGCTGGTGAGGAGCAGCAGGATCCCTTGATGCTGCACTGGGAGACTGGCTCTGGGAACTGGGAAGGAACAGCCTGCTGGTTCATCAGAACTAATTCCTGCCCCAGCTGTCTTCAGGTTTTCCAGGTTTTCTAACAAGCTGATAGAAAGCAGAGTGCAGAGGTGTTTTGGTTTCAGGCATAACCCATGAATTTAAAACACTTAAGATACTTACAGAGTATCAGAGTTCATCTAAGAACAAAAAACCCCGAGATTTTTACATAAATTAGTAAGAAGAAAATGCTGTTTGGTTATTTAAAGGTAAACCAACCACTTTTCATCAGGAGAGCTGAGTGGGAGACCAGAAACCCATGTCCATTTTATTTCCTTGAGTACCAAATACCTTAACCACCAGCCTGCTGCTGCTGTGCCAGGAGCCACAAAATGGCTCAGTAATTGCTTGGTTAGAGTTTGTTTGCTGAAGTGCAGTCTGACCCTGAGGAATCTTGAAAGAGATTTGCTTCATCTTTTTGTTAGCCGTGGCAGATAGATTGGGGAATAAAACCAGTCTGGCTGTTTGAGCAGCTAACTCTCAGAGAGCAGTCTAAAAACTGAATATTAGCAGTTACAAAAGATAGCAATATTCAATCCATTCTTGTTTAGCATCTAGAGTAAAAAAATATTCTGATTTACATAGATAATTTACACCTTCTAGTTTAATTTAGCCAAAATGGAGAGATTTTCTCCATCTCTGTGTTACATATTAGGAATGTTCCAAGCAGCTCAGCTCACCTTGGCCTGTGCCCGGAGCAGCAGGCACTCTGCTCTCCTCACTATCTTCAGCCACTTGTGGGAATCAATCAGGGAAAAGCCTTCCTGAAATAAAGCACAAACCAGTGGCCCAGCAAACAGCAGCACTCAGGAGCACATGTTTAAGTTCTGTGATGTAATTAAAGCTCTAATGAAGATCAGTCACTGCAGCTATGCTGTTTTTGGAGCTGTCAAACAACTGCCACTGTGGAAGTTTTACCACTCCAGGGATTAAATCCAGTAACAACACCGTGTTGATGTATGTTCTGATTTCCTTACCTCTGTACATTTATATTTGTGCATGCTATGAAAGCCCCTGAAAACCAGAATAAAGCAGCTGCCAGTGGAGCTGTGAGTGCTGAAGTTGCCCGGGAGGGCAGCAGAGGGCAGGCAAACCCGGGGAATGGCACAGCCCCGCTTTATCCAAGCCCCGGGGAGGCCTTGGCTCCAGGTGGCACTCAGGGAACCGAGCAGCAGCTCCGCTAATTGGATGAAGATGTTTTTATACTCCAGCTGCATCACTGTCAGTCTCCTCAAACTCGACAGACTGCTCAGCCTCCTGTAAAAACACCCCAGGAAGGTGAAAAACAACTGCAAGGCAACGGACTGTGTCTCCCAAGGCACTCTGAGCCATTACTTAGCAAAGTCCAGGGGAAAAAACCAAACAATTAATCAGCGTTAGGGCAGGGAGGAAATCAGGCACCTATTTTATCCAAACTCACAATACTTTCAATGACCAAGGGCTTGAGCCCAGGCTGCTTTCAATGGGTCCTAAGGGTCAAACCCCACAAGTCATGTCCATCCTGAAGGACAGTGGTGTTTGCCACAGTCACCATCCAGCTTAGGTGGGGCCTGGCTGGAAACCCATCTGCCATTCTATTTTGGAACAGGAATCACCTCAGTGACTGCTCCTTTACTGTGCTGGCACTGGCTTTAGTCTCATGCAGCAACTGCATGTAGATTTTTAGCTGCACTTCACAGAGGAATCTCTCAAAAACTGTGAAGAGTTGCAGCAAAGGCAGACTGGATGGCAGACATCTGCTGTGACAGACTCCAGAATGTCAGCCAGCAGGGAAGTACCATTCCCAAAAGAGCTGGGGTCAGAGGGAGAGAAGAACTGCCCTGTGTGCTGTAAAAGCAGGTGCTGACAGCAGGTAAGAGGGCCAGTCCCTTGTAGTGTCTCTCTGCACTGAACACACTCAAAGTGCTCTAAGTGCTAAGCAGGAAAGGCCTAAAGGTCAGAACAGCAGGGAGAGATCACCTGGTGAGCAATGAGGAGAGGCTGAACCAAGCCCCAAATGCTGTCAGGGAAGCAATTCCAAACCAATCCGTCACTAGGCCCCTTTAACTTGTGGCCACTTGTGCTTGTTCTGTTCTGTTCAAGTAGTTTCTGTTTTGGAGACACACCAACTGTTTATTTAAATATAGCTATTCCCATATTCAGTCTGGTTTTACAGTGTTTTTCCTTTCACTGGAGATGAAGGTTGAACAAATGTTGTCTCCTTAAAATAACAACTTTCCAAAGAAATTATAGAAGGCAATCACTGTTTAATTTTCTTACCAACTATTTTATTGATGTTTCCCAGGTTCTTTTATATATCCTGTTTCTGAGGTAAAACAAGTGGGAATAAACAGCATTTGGAATTTTTATTTATGTACTCCTGACTACCCAACTCCAACCCCAACATTTGCTTTAACTGAAATTTAAGTTTAACCACTTTATTTTTAAAATCATTGTCCCTGTATTCACAGAATCACAGCCTGGTTTGGGTTGAGAGGGACCTTAAAGCTCATCCAGTGCCACCCCTGCCATGGGCAGGGACACCTTCCACTGTCCCAGGCTGCTCCAAGCCTGGCCTGGGTCACTCCAGGGCTGGGGCAGTGCATATGAAGCCAGGTGAGAGGGAAGAACACAATGAACGTGTCCCATGAGCCACGCTCGAAGGCAGGAGGATCTCTGCCAACACCCAGGAGCGGGCGTGGGGCAGGGCCTGGGAACTGCAGGGCAGGATTTTGGGATTACAGTCCACTGTGCCTTTCCACAGGTGCTGGATTGACCCTCGACATGCTCTGGATGTGGGCGATGACACAGAAAAAAGCAGCGTTCCTTCTGGATTGGTGCTGCCACCAGGCTGCCAGAGCAGGGAACAGAGCAGCCGGTCCCTGGTCCCTTGAGCAGCTGCTTCAGTCAGCTAGGCAGGGGCAAAGCCAGAGGGCAGTGTGAGATTAATCAGAATATCCCCAGAACGCAGCCTGGAACGGGGCAGGGACACAAGAGCCCAAATGTTCACCATGTGAAGACAGAAACGGCAGCACTCATTAAGTTTGGTCATCAATGTTCAGTCAGGCACATACTCCTTGTTCTCCACGACTGTCCTTGTAACAGAAGTGGGGTAAAGGAACACTCTTTCCTACATCTGTGACCAAAATCTAAGTTTCTCAGAGGGAGGACTGAGTGGAATAAAGCTGAAGGGGAAAACAAAGCAAGATGTTTCCCAAATGTTTGGAAGCAGGCAAGATGTGACCACAGCTGCCATGAGGCAGGAGCCAGAAATGCTGATCCAGCCTCACAGCCTCGAGTCCAGCACTGAGTGGGAAATACTTTTGTTCTGACTTCACATTTCAGCATTCAGAAACCTGCTGTGTAATGGGGGCTGTGAGCTGTGCTGGAAGATATTGTGTATGATTTATGAATATTTTTTATTGTAGCATTTAGAAACCCTGTGGTGCTAAACAACACAGGAATAGATTATCTAAGTTTTGTTAGACTGCAACCCTATCTGAATGGAAAATTACTCTTTATCTAAGAAATGTTATTTGTGTAGCAGTTCAGCTATGCTGGCTTGCATCACTTAGTTTGGACACGCTCATGCACAAGCCAGATGTTTTCAAACCAAACTCTATGTAAACAATAGCTTAGCAGGAAAAGCTTTTCTCTTGGTCACAAACATGATCTAGTCTGCCCTTAAATCACAACCAGTACTAAAAAAGACAAACTAAACCCCAGAATGCTATAGAGAGACACATTCTCCAGTCTGGGCTGCCTCTCCTAACAGGCCCATGAAATGCAAACACACCAGTTTGTTCTCCAAGTTCACAGCTCGAAGGAATGTATGCATTGTATCAGGCATTGAGGACTCAGCTGGGAACGTGCATTGGCAGGAAAGGATGAGGTCAGCTTCTGACCTCATTGGTTCCCCATTCTGTAATTGACCAGTAATCATGTGTTTTGGTTTTAACTGTTTTACTAGTCTTCAAGGATTTTTGAGGTTTTTTTTTCCTTCTTTTTTCTCTGGAGATCTTTCTAGTTTTTAGTTGTTTGTTATCTCTGTTTCTTTAGGGAGGTCTCAACACTGATAGG
>VXBC01000812.1:1190238-1235326 GCA_013399945.1 Ploceus nigricollis | reverse complement strand
ATTTAGATGTTTATTTGTTTTTATTTATGTTATATTTTTCTAAGTAGTGAGTTTTATAGTATTTTGTTTCAATAAGGTATAAAATGGTTATGTATTTTTTAAATAAGGTTTCTTAAGGATAAATTATTTAAGAAATATTTAAATTAGTTTTATTTTTAATTTAATAATTATTTGAATTATGAACTATTATTAATTATTTGACTGTATGAATTAATAGTGCACAGCAGCCAGGGTGGTGCTGGCTGGGAGAAGAGAAAAGCTACAGGCCTCAGACAACATCCTGCTTGCACCATTGTGACAGAGGCTGGGCAGCACCAGGGGACACAATTCCCTGGAAAACAGAGCAATCTACTTCCAGAGTTTCCAGGGAGGCACCTGAGCCAGCTCCTTAACCCGTGCCTTTCCCAAGGTAAGGCACCACTACACAAGTGGGGAGCAAACCTCGCTCAGCTCCACTCCTGGAGCCTGGGCAGGGCAGAAGGAGGGATCTGGGAAAGAGTTTTTGTGGGAAGGGCAGGATGCTGTGCTGCTCTGAGCAGCCTGCCAGCTCCTGCCATGTCACCAAACCTGCTGGGATGGCTGAAGTAACGTGCCAGTCCTGCCAGGCACAGAGGGCACTGCCTCTGTGTCACCCTGTGCAGAGCTGCACGCCCTGGGGCTGCTCACCACACTGGGGACAGAGTCACGATTCACTACCTGCTTTAAAGTGTGCTATGTTGAGCTCAAATATCCACATTTTTGACCTGTGATGTTGTGGGTGTTATTACAATTGAACATTTATAGTGCCTAACCTGGCAGCAGAGCAATGGTAATGTTATTTCCAGGTGTCCCCACAGTGACACACAGTCCCCACACAGTGATCTTTCTGAGCAGTAATGCATTCTTTCATCCTCAGTATAAAATATGTACTTGCCCAGACTGAGAGCACACATTAAACTCTAGGGTAAATACGCTTCATTAACAGACATCACTAATCTCAAAAAAAAAAAAAAAAGTCTAAGAGCTTAGGTTTAGGAGAACTGGGGCAAGAGAAAAGGAAAGAGCAGGAGCCCTTGACACAGAAATGGGAAAGCTGATGCAGAAGGATACTCTCAGCTCGTCCAAAACAATCACGTCAAGAGCACATGTTGAAATAAACAAACTGAAATTGAGATTTTTGAACTGTGATTGTGGTACTAAATAATCCAACAAAACTTCAATAAAAGAACAACCTTCTGTGGCTTTGCAGGGCTCTCTCACAAAGCAGCATTAGCAACCTGCTCGCTGCCCAGCTTTCTGTCAGGAGCCCTCATTATTGCACAGGGACCAGCTCTGCCCAGGGCACTGCTCAGGGAATCTCATCTGCAAAATTTGGTGCCTGAGTTTCAGGCACTGCAAAGAGAGCATCAGGAAAAGGAGAATGCCTGCTGAATGCCTGCCTAATTAATGAGTTTGAATCTACTGTACCCTAAGCACTGGTAGCTTATTGGAAGTCATGAGGGGACCAGGAGGGCACTAAGGACATTTAGTCTACACTTCAAAAGATCAGGTCACAGATCAATTACTCCAGATTAATTTTATCCTATTAAGTAAGTCCTCTTCACAATTTCAATTTGTTTCATTTGTAGGATATTATGAATTCTAGCACCAGAAATAATTGCACTGAATAAAATACCAAAATATAATTTCCATGATGTGTTGATACAGAAGGGAAAGGAAATAAGAGTTGTGGCAAATGGAACATGATGTATCTTGAGCATGACCAGAAATTACCAGAGATGCTGTTGAGATATTCCTGTAAAATTCCATTGACTACAGTATACATGAATGACGTTTTCCTACCATCAAATATGCAGTCTGTTAGGCAACACTGCAGCAAAAACAGGCCCTAAAAACACATTATGTAATTTAATTCCAAATGAAGAATTTGGTTTAAAAAAGAATAAAATGAAACAAAACAAATCAAAACACCCTTTAACTTGCATTATGCATCAGGGATTTTTATGTTCCATGCTCTGAAGTTCCATTTGCCTCCTCTTCATTCCATTACACAAGGAATAGATGGTATTTTGAAAGGAAAACAGTTGTTTCTGTATTTATTAAAAACAACAGTTGTTAGGATATGTGAATATTTTATTGCTATTTTATAAATATTGTTCTTAGAAACGGATCATAAAAGAGCCAGTGGGCCCTAAGGAAAAGGTTTCTTAACTTTCCTACTTCAATAAAAAGGACTAAGAGAATACCTAAGTACATCCATCAGAGACAGAATATTTTGATATCAATCAGAAACACTTGAATGCTGTTCCTGCTATGGATAATTATCCAGCCATCAGCAAACCAGAAATTTTTCTTGACAACTCTTTCAGTTTTGTGCAAATGTTGTTCATAGGTGAGAAACAGAAAAAAAATCCTTTTATTATTCATCAATGAAAATTTTATAAAAATTTAAGTTCTGCACGTTGAGAAGGAAATGTGTCCCTGTGACCCAGATCTTGTTCCAGTGTAGAGGTACAAAGCTACAAGAATTGTTATCCAGGTTCCCTCAAACCAGGAGCCTGGAACACATCAAAAGGCTGAAAAGTAGGGATTAGGAGACATATCAAAAGACAAGGCATCAACAATTTAAAGGATGCAGTTCCAACACAGCACAGAACAGTTCTGTGAGTACACCAGAGGGAATTTCAAGGCAGCACACAGGTGTGAGAGGACACCTTGGCAATCCAAGGGACACAGCCCAGCCCAGGCCAGCCAGAGGAAATGAGAGCACAAGGGAAATCATGCCAACAGCTGCAGCATTCCATCAAAGCTGATCCATTCCCTCTGGAGCAGGAGTTGTGCATGATCCCCTCTGACAGAACGTCCAGGATAATGGACCCCCAGTGAGTGGATCTGGAGTGTGACAAGCTCCGAGCACGGGCTGTACTTAGTTGTGCAAAGCCTGGTTAAATATTGTGACAGGTTTGTGACAGCACTGACAGCTGGAACTGGAGGGAGATAGAACCACTCAGATTAACCATTTCTGATGATTTCTGCAGCAAAAATACAGCCTGAGCAGCACTGCAAGTTGGTTTGTTGTTACGTGGCATCTTGGGAAGGAGTTTGTAAAATGCCCCATCCCTGGAAGTGCTCAAGAACAGGCTGGATGGAGCTCTGAGCACCCTGGGACAGTGGAAGTGTCCCTGCCTGTGGCAGGGGTGGCACTGGATGAGCTGTAAGGTCCCTCCCAGCCCAAACCATGCTGGGATTCCATGAAAACGAGCACATGGGGTATTTGGTGGGGTTTTCAGCCCCTCAGGGTTGTTTAGGAGGACAAGTGGGAGGACTGCAGCAGGCTGAATCTCAGAAACCCACAGTCCCAGTACGTACCAGTCCCACCAGTTCAGTCCTGCAGGCACAGAACACACCTGTGCCACCAGCCCAAACACTCCTGCTCAAAGAGCTGCACCCAAAGCAATCAACAGGCTGTAAAACCAACCTTATGTAACTTTTCTTTAACAAATTCTAAATGTTAGTGTGTCAACTTTAAGGCTGGCATAGAAGCATTGCCAAAATAAATGTTTGAAATAAACCAAAACAACTTTTTTTTTTCTTCTGAACTCTCAGTACTATATTTTGGTCACATCTATCAAGCATGTCTGTTCCACCTCTCCTGCACTATGTGATAGCTCCCACAGTATCTCAGTGTCTCTTAGAAGCTGGAACAGTCCTGATAGATCCCAGAAATTCCTCATCGGCCATTTCAAGCAAAGCAGCTGCCTGAAAGCTTCACTGGCCACTAAACACAAGAGCTGCAAGAAAGTGCTTTTCTCAGCCAAGTTTTTAGCAGCTTTTCTGATCCCTCATCCTTTCTGACAGCACACTTTTATCTGCCCTGTTACTTGCCAGCTTCAGCCTTTGCCAGACAAGGCTTTGAAGGGCTGCAGCTTTGGGTAGTGCCTTTTATTGCACTTGGGTTAGTTACCAGAAGTTGCTGCTAGCTTTTATATGGTTATCTCAAGGACTTTTAGAGGAGTGTCAGTTACTGGTCACTAACAGGAACAGCCAGTGGGAACAGGAGCATCCTGCACTGAGTCATTCCAAGCAGAATGTGGTAAGGGATGGCAGCAAGTCTCATTTCCATCCACATTTTCAAAACCTCTTTCCCTTTTCTTATTCAACAGAACTGCTAAAATACTTTCCAGGTCCCTTTTTACCTTGTCCTCACTAAATGAGCCGAGGGCCATCCACAGTAACAGCTCTCTGTTAGCTCATGCATTAACTAGTCAATGTTCCTAACACACAGGCCAAAAAATTCAAGGGTCTTCATGGTTCTCCCCTTTACTTAAATTTCTGTAAGTTTATGACCCTTTAAGAGACACAGCAAAAACTAATTTATAAGCTTATACATATTTAAAGCTGCAACACAGTCTCTCATACATTCTATTAAAAAAGCTTTGTTATCTTTACACTGCAGCATCTTCCAGTGGTTTGTAATACCTTTCTAACATATCAGCCAGCTCCTACTCGTTATCACCACTGAGTACTGGTGATGTGCACTGAACACTGTAATTCCACCTTCCAGCAAGGTCTTCTTTGTCAGAGCATCACACCCACTCCTTCTAGACAGAATTTTCCTTTTGGTGTCATTGTGAAAGCTTTAGTTTAGTAGCTGGTTATGCTTAAGCAAGTGCAGGCTACAGGAAAACCAGCTGACACAAGTTTGAGTTTTGTCTCCAAGGATCTTACCTTGTATGTTAAATCTCATCATCCAACACAGAAAATACAAACTCTTTGATAAATCAGATTGTCAGACCAAAATACTGGCAGGTCATTGGCAAGCAGTCAGCTGGACCATATAGAAAAATTATAGTTTTACCTGTTTCTAAACAGTGTATTTTCCTGTTTTCTTAGTCAGAAGAATAATGAAAAAAACCCCAAATATCTTTCAACATCAGCAACACATAGCATTACCTCTTAATCTAGATTTTTAGAAATGTAGAAGGAATGTTGATCCTCAGCAGGAAATAACGCATTTAGTATTATTCTGATAAATGTGAAGGGAAAGCAGCACATGAGAATAACCACGAGCAAAACAAAATTGACAGCTCCCACTCAATGGGAGAGAAGATGAAGCTGAGAAAATAAACCAAGTTAATACTGATGGTAACATGAAGGAAAAATATTCTTTATACATGACAAACTTACCAGCACTGTTCGCCCTTGGGAAATAAAGAAATGGCCAGACTCCACAATGGTAAGAACAAGAGGGCCTGATTCTTCATTTGATTCAAACACCTTTAAAAAGACAGACAAAGGAAAATCCGGCCCTGCAAGCACAGAATCTACAATTCCCATTTCTAGGCCAAATAAAAGGTCTCAAATGTTGCTGTTAGAAGCCAGGTGTGTAATTCGTATCTCACTAATGCAACTTACCCTTCACTCCCACAGACAGGAGGCACATTAAATGGTTTTTTCACTAATTATACCTCCATATACGGATTTAACTACTTGGGACAACCCTCTGGATTCTTCCACCTTGATCTCTAGATTTTAATACCACAGGTTACTGCTGAATGAAGGAATAAAAAAAAGTGGGCCACTAACACTCTGATGTGCTGTCATTAATAATTCATGAAGTAAAATCTCCCCCGATTCCTGCTTTAGCTCTGGACTCGTAAAAAGACACCTGAAAGACCTCATTTATTCGTGTTTGCCTCACAGCAGAGTCAGTTACCCCACACCGTCCCACCACCCTCCCCGCGCCGCCGGCACCTTCCAAGAAGTGTTTTGCCCCTCATCGTCACCGTCCTTCGGGGGGAGGAAGCGACCGTAGCGCTTCAAGGGCCACACTGTGGCGCTGCCGAGGAGGGAGGTGTCACCGGCGCTGCGCGGTGCAGAAGCCAGCCCAGGCTGGGAGCCACGACCGCCGCCAGCTGCCGCCATCCCGCGCTGAGGGGCTGAGGGCTCTGAGGGGTTGGGGGCTCTGAGGGGCTGAGGGCTCTGAGGGGGCTGAGGGCTCTGAGGGGGCTGAGGGGCGGCGGCGGGCAGCGCGCGGGAGCTGGGCGGGAAGCAGGAGCCAATAGGAAGACGGAGAGGGCTAGAGGCGGGAATTGTTCGCCAATCAGCGCGAGGCGCGCGGGGGCTCGCGCCGCATCTTCCGTGGCGACCCGTCCTTGTGAGGTGTGGTGGCGTCGTTCCCCTCAGCGGTGCCGCGCACAGCTCCTGGCTCCCTCTTCTCTTTCTTCTCCTTCCTTTTTCTCTTCTTCCTGTCCCTCTCCAAGGGCAGCCTCTACAGCCTCTCCCTTCTCCTAAGCAGCCCCCGGCTGTGCCGATGTGGCGGGTCCGCCCGTCGGCGCTGAGGGGAGAGAGGAGCGCGGACGCCGTGGCCGCCATTTTGTGGCGTGAGGGAGCCCGGTCGGAGCTGCGCTGCAAGGGGGAGGACGAGGATGTGAAGCTCTCGCTGCCTGTCGCTGCCCCTGTGACATGTCCGTGGAACCTGGCCAAGATGTCAGCATGCATCCTTCCTCAGGTAGAATGTGACAAGTCCCTGTAAAAACGCTGTCCTACACTCTCAATTCCCTTTCCATTTCTTGGTGGCGTTCGCTTCCTAAAGTTGCGACAGGGGTTTTTGTGGTACCTGAATTGAGGTCTGTCGAAAAGCTGTTTTCAACGTGTGTGATGGTTTTAGCCAGTGTGAGCAAACAGCTGGATTAATCAAAATTGCACTCTCCTCCCCATTTCAGCTATTAGATGCTTCTACAATGATGTAATGCTACGCTTTCCTTGGACAAGGAGTGATGGTGACTTGACTGCACTTTGATATTCCATTTATAGTACATACCTCAGCCTATTAACAATAAAAATGTGCATGAGCTGGTCGAGGTCATTGAGAGGAACCAGGTGCCATTCAGGACTGCCCCAAATGGGCTTGTGGATGCCCATCACCATGAATTAAACCATCCCCTGCCTGAGGGTGCCATCCCAGTACCTTTAATCCCTGTTAAAGATGAAACTTGGCTAAATAATCAAATTAAGCAGAAAAAATAAGTTTATGGCATTTTTTTTCTTCTTTTCTTTACCTGTATGCTTTGCATTGAGGATGTTGTGTTGGCTGATATAAATAAAATTAAAATAACTACTGTCTCATCTGAAATAAAACCTTCAGGGACGAGGTTAACCTATTAAACTATGATGGTTTAATCTGCATGGTTTAATCTAGATGGTTTAATTAGAAAATATTAGATTGACATTTATGTCCTATGGCCCTTGTGTTTTTCATCTGATGCTGCACCCGAGAGCCAGTGTGGCATCCAAGGAACTATTTCCAAAATAAACAATTTTACAGAGTTTCCAAACGGGAGGTGTTTATCTAAGCAGTTTGCAGATAGGGAAAGGCAGGCGGAAAGGCATTAAATGACTTGACAAGGTCATCCAGAGACATCAGTAATGAAACAGGGAATACAGCGTGGGCTTCCCAGCTGCCAGTTGCCTTCTCTAATCACTGCTTCCCCACGAGGCTTTCTCAAATTGTGCTTGTCAAACGTTCAGAATTTGCCAGTAGACTTGGGACTTTCTTGGAATCTACAGAAGCTGAACATTTTTGTCAGAGAAAAATGTTATGAGTACATCTAGGTAAAATATTTTCTCCTATTTCAGCAGGAAACTGTTTGCAGCATTTATTTTCTGTGGAAAACAGTTTCCAGTGTCTGTTTTCCAAGAGTGATTTTTGGCTTCTGCATGAACAAAACCTTAATACTTTACTAAAGCAAAAATGTCAAAGTATGGGTTTGAGAGAGGCAGATGGAAACCAAGAGCATCAGATACTTCAATCTCCTCATAGATTTTTGCTCTACTAGTTTACTTCTAATTTTTGGACATGAATGTGTGATTTTAAATGTAAATATATATATAAGGTCAAATGAGCATTGTGTTGAGACCAAGACACAAGCCTTTGCAGATTCTAATTTCCTTGGGCATGATTAGCTCTGGATTCAGAGAGTAGACATAGAGGAAAATGGTTAAAATGTGTTTTGATTTTTTTTTCTTTTGGTAAAAGGCTATAGAAGCTGCCAGATTTTAAAAACTATAGAATAAAATGTAGAAGAAAGAGACAAGTAAAAGCTGCCAGGAGTCTGACAGGTTAAAATGTGTTTCATCAGAGATGAGATGGCAAATCCCATCTAGATGCCAAGGGTTTGTCACTGTTGTGTGCTTCAGGTTTGCCTCAGACTTCACAGGCTGCAGTGGTACAAGTTAATTTTCTCACTGCAGAGGTACCTGCTCCTGTTAATAAATGAGAGAAAGTGCCAAAAGCAGAGCTCTCAGTGCAGGGACACAGATCCCTTCTTACATATGGGTTTGATAATGTGCTGATAGTGATTCTGGTACTGGGTGTTTTGCTGAACAATCTACATGACTGATTTTTAATAATAATGGTGGTGATAACGGCGACAATAAAATCACATCACCTTGACTTGATTGTCAAGTGTGAGCACAGATTTGCCACAGGTGCTGGGGATGGACTGGAGGAGCTCACACAGATTGGACAAATAATGTGTTAACAACATTGAGGGTGCCAGATGCATGAAATGGATCAAAATAAGCAACAAAAGGTGCTTTTTAGCAGTTCTGGAGGTTTCCCTGTGGTACTGACCACTTCCCATCTGCTTCTGCCCAGCTGTGTTCAAGGCATGAATGGGATTCCTCACAGTGGCATAAATCAAAGGCTAGTGAAAACGTTCTGTTCAGAATGTTTGATTTATTGCTTTGATTTCTGTAATAATTACTGCTGTCTTGTGCTTTAGTTGCTTTGTTAGTAGTTGTGGTATTTCCCCAGCTTCATTGCATTAATTAACGTTTCACACAGTTGTCCTACTTTCCTTGGAATGTGGTCTGTGCCCTCCCTGCCCAGATCTCTCAGTGCTGATGAAATCACAGCATCTTGGATTACTGCCCAGCAGTTCTGTGCCCTGCTCTCCCCAAAACACCTCATCCAGTTCTGTCAACATGATTCAGCCTGGGGGCAGATGAACGCTGAGGTTTCTTACTCAGAAATTGGAAGCAAGGCCCCGGTGTTGTTCTGGGCTGTGGTACCATGTGGTACCATGGCCTCTGTTGACCTGGGGAGTGTCAGGTGTTCACACACTCACCTGGGGGAACTGCAGGCACTGAATTTTACTCATCACTTTTATGCTGTTCCACTTTTTTCCTTGACAAAATCTATCCCTTTGCAATAAGCTTTACGTTTTCAAGTGAAAATCTGAGACCACGTCAATGTGTTTCTGATGTCGTGTACTGCAAGTATCAGTGTAAGATAGAAGTAAGGTCTGATGGCTTGTGTTTGGCACCCGAGTCCCTCAGAATCCTGGAATGGTTTGGGTTGGAAGGGTCTTTAAAGCCCATCCAGTGCCACCCCTGCCATGAGCCGGGACACCTTCCACTGTCCCAGGCTGCTCCAAGCCCCAGTGTCCAACCTGGCCTTGGACACTGCCAGGGATCCAGGGGCAGCCACAGCTGCTCTGGGCACCCTGTGCCAGGGCCTCTGCACCCTCACAGGAAAAAAATTGTTTCTACTGTCCCACCTAACCTTGCCTCTGGCAGTTAAAACCATGGCCTCTTGTCCTGGCACTACCTGCCTGTACAAAAAGTCCCTCTGTTTTTTATAAGCCTCCTTCAGGCACTGGCAGGGGCTCTGAGGTCTCCCTGGAGCCTTCTCCTCTCCAGGTGAGCATCCCCAGCTCCCCCAGCCTGGCTCCAGCCCTGAGAACATCTCCATGGCCTCCTCTGGACTGGCTTCAGCAGCTTCAGTCTGCAATGTGCTGGGACCCCAACTGATTTGCAGTTACACTTCACAGACTCTTTCCAGTGGCCATATCAACATTAAGGCTGGCTTGAGAATCCACCCTTCAAGCATCATGAGCTCCCAGCTGAGTGTCTTCAGTTATCCTTTCTATTTTCGGAAGTTACTCAGTTGTAGTGTGTCTCCAAAGATTGATCCCATAAGTTCACATCTTGTTGCTGTTTATCTAAGGGGTGGCATTCCTGACTTGTCAAATATCACATTCCTCAATGACACCTTCACTAGATGATCTTTAAGGTCCCTTCCAACCCACACCATTCTGTGCTTCTATGATCTTACTCCCCAGATGACATAATTTGTGAAGGTGCTTGAGCTTTAGAGGGCAGCTGTGGAAGCTCCCAAAGCAGTGCCTGCTATGGGCACACAGACAGAGGAGCCGCTGGGTCTGTGTATTGTGGTTATCACAGCCATGGGCTGTGCTGGAGTGTTTCAAACAGAGCCAGAAGCTGGGAACAGCTCGGTGGCCAGAGATGCCACAAAAGCCTTATCTCCTGAGGTCTGTGTGGCAGGCAGGGACGAGCCCTGTGCCAGGCCTTTGGTGAGCAGGTGCTGGGGACAGAAAGCAGAGTTGTCCTCTGTCCCTCAGCCAGCAGGGACACATCAAAGCCAGCGTGACACCCTGACTTCATGGGGTCTGTGACCTCCTTGTGTGATTTGAGACTCTGCTGCATAAAGCCTTGCACTTTTTCCAGGGAAGGTCACATTTGTTCAAAACCTAATTTATTTGCATTTCCTTTATTTTCTTTTAAGTTGTCTAACTTTAGCACTTCGGGCACAGATGAAGGAGCTGCTGCCTCACAGATTTTCCATTAACATAAAAATCCCACCCACAAACACCCTTCACTGTCAGTGCATCCATTTGGCTGAGTGCTTTTCATTTTCCATGACCTTGAAAACATGAGGGCATTTATTAATTAATTCAGATTTACAGCTGGGTGGAGGGGAGAATTGCAGATGGGAGATAAGCAATTTGTTGTGTGCCCCTTATTTGATGAGGATTGTAGGAGAAATAGTCCAAGCCATTGTTAGGACTTCCCATCACAATCAACGCTGGTTTTCATTTAACCACTGATGAAGAGTGACCCTAGCAGGGGGAGAGTCTGAACTTAGAGGGATTGTTGTAACTGAATTCCTGACAGTCTTGGATATGAAGAAGAGCTGGAATTATCTCTGCTTTTAACTCTTGCACTGATTAACTCTGAACATTTCCTAAAGTAAACCTTTAGATACTGCTGTATAAACACAGCAGTAAAGGGAATTCTGATTTGGACAACTCTGTCAAAATTTGTTTCTTTTGTAAAGAAAAATAAAATTTTTTCCCCTTCAGGTTGCATGTTACTGATTTTAGCAGTTCTTGCAGTGAGCTTGTAGAAGAAAATACATCTTTGATTCTTTCTTTAAGCCTCAGTCCCAGAGCTGATGTCAAGGAGAGTTATGTGTGCATAAAGAGGAAGAAAATGTCTTGAACTTCTGTGCATTCTGAAAGAAGGATATTCCCTCCTCACCACCCTAATTCTGAATTCTCTTTCTAGACTACTGGATTATCATGTGTTCAACCAAGGATTTAGTGGAGCAGGTGAAGAGAGGACTCTAAATATATCTAGCTAATGTAATACATCTGTGCCTCTTTGTGCCTGAATAGAATAAAATGAAATAGAATATTATGTTTCAGCTCCTGTTCCTAATATACAGCCTTTTAAAATAGAGAAAAAATATCTAATGTTGGTGACATGAGATTTTGACATGCACCTCAGCACTTGCTGTGCCTTCCACTAAGAATTGTGACACTGAAACCTGCCTTGCCACGTTCAGCTGTCCCTCTGACACTTGACTTGGAATCTGTGCCACATGAGAAGGAGCCTTTAGTCCCCTGAATCCCACACTGGTTAGGAAGCAAGCAGCAGAATGCTAATAAATTTAATTTACTTGCTTAATCTCCCCTGTGTTTTGTATTAATATGAATAGCATTACAGGAGCAGGGATGTGCTTATATAACAAAATGTTCTCCTTCAGCTTAAGGTTAATGTAGTTAGTCGTTTTTACCACACACCAAATGGGGGCTTAATCTCCTGCAGCAGGACCAGTAACTTGTGTGGAAGTTCTGTTGTCTGCCAGGGAGTGGGATCTCACCTCTGTGTAGCTTCCCCAAATCCTGCAGTATGAGATACTGGAGATGTTCCTGTCTCACCACAGATGACACAGTGGGGATGTGGAGGAGAACAGTATTGATCCAAAGCATGGATTTCCTTGTTTGCTTTCATAGCCTAAAACACAAGTAAAGGCCTGATTTTTCTCTGTCACTCAAAGGCTCCTGCTTTGCTATTGGATTGCACATGGTGCAGTGTAGAAATGATGCTGTGCTGTAATGTACACTGGTCTGTTTTTGTTAATTAAAATGAGAGAGATTGATCATTTTTTCCTGTCAGCACTGGTGGGTGGGTCAGGTTCCCTGTAATGTACACTGGTCTGTTTTTGTTAATTAAAATGAGAGAGATTGATCATTTTTTCCTGTCAGCACTGGTGGGTGGGTCAGGTTCCCTTCAGCCCACACTGATGGAGTCTCACTGGTGGCTGCACTAAACAGCCCTGCAATGTTTGTCTTACAGACACCCAAGGAAAGGGGATGTGCCCTGACATTATCCTCTCTCAGTCAGCAGCAGGCAGAGGGCATCTCCCTGTTTTGGGGTGCTCTCTTCCTGTACATCATAAGAAATTAATCTGTGAAGTTGTAACAAGTGCAAATATGAGTATCCCATCTTCCTGCTCTCCTCCATTGTCCCTGACTTCACAGGGGACATTTGCCAAATGGGCAAGCATGGTTAAGCTTTGGACGTGTCTTCAGGATTCAGTTTTGTAACCCATTTTCATCTCTCAGCCTGCTTTTGTACCTCTTGGACGTGAGCTGACTTTGTTTTCCTCTTGTTTTAGAGAGTCAAGAGAATACCACCATTTCACAAACATGGAATAGCTTCTCTGTACTCCTTTATTTTTTTTTTTTTGTTAATTTTGAGACAAAAGGCAGCTGCTCAGTTCAGTCTAATTTATTTTCTGCATGAAAACTGAGAGATGTCTGTTGTCATTCTGTGCAGAACCTGGGCATGATCCTGATCATCCAGCAACTTCACAGCCTCATTTTGCCAGTTTCAGCTGATTTCTTCTGATACTGTTTGATAGAAGGAAGAGTGAGAGCCTCACTCAGTCTTATTTGTTGTTACACAAAACCTGGATAGACAGGGATGCAAATAAATCCAATCTTAGTTGTTATTCTCAGCAAAATATCAAGTGTGATAGCTGGAATGTCATCTGTGATGGAAGAGATTTTGTTTTCCTATCTCAGCTTTCCAGAGATAGAGTATTTGCTAACGTTTAACAACAGCCTGATGTCAGTGGAAAACTCAGATGCCATTTGACATAAGCTCTCACATTAATCAAGAAAAATGTAAGTTTTGAGAGGCATTTCTGCTACCTGAACAGAAATGAGGCTTGGGGTTATAGTGGAAGGTTGGAGATCATTCTCAAGCTGCTTTTTTCTCACATGCTGCAAAACAACATTTTCAAAACACAGCCCTTTCCCAAAAAAAGCATTTTCATGGCTTCACTGTATTAATTATAAAGGTAGATGTAAGAATGTCCTCATCCCAGCAGTGCTGATGTCAAATAATTATTAGTGCTTTAAGAGGCTGATGGAGAATATTTTAACTTGAGGGTAAAGAACTGAAAGGGAATGGTTTTATGTTTCTTGTGCTACCATTCCCAGTGCCTCAGTCTGTCTCCTGTGCAGTGCAGTGTGACTCTGGGATTGACAGCTACTACTGCAGAGAATCTGCAGATCACCTAAACTTTCTACCATGCTGGCATTTCTTTCTTCCACCAAGAGGTGACTATGGTGTGATCCCTGCATATCCTTCACCAGGGATTTCATGCTCCCTGTAGAAGTAAGGTATCACCCAGGCTGCTGCATTAAGTTCCCTTCAAACCAGAAAGCAGTTTGCTGGAATGCTGGAATTGCCTGTTTGTCTGGGAACCAGCCTGGAAGTTGTCTCCAGGATTTGTGCTTCTGCCATCAAAGTCCAGAGTGTCTCAAGGACACTTCAGTGCCACGAGGAAGGTGCTGAGTGAGGTGACCCTGCTTTTATCAGGATGAGTGCTGTCTTCTTTTGTAGACATCTCACTAGTGGAACAAAAGCCATTATACCACAGTGGCCCAGGACTTGAGATAGTGACAGAGGCAGTTGGAAAGTTTTAAAGGTATTATTGGACTGTGCACAGCAGACTCATGTTTGCAAGTGAAGTTAAGCACTGTTCTTATTAAGAAACAATGAGCTTTGAAATCTGTCTGGGCTTTTCATTCCATTCAAAGCCATCTGTACCTGTTCTCCTCCAGTAAGTTCTGCAAGGTTTCCTAAAGTTTTATAAAGTAAAGTAGGATGCATTAGTCTGAGAATTTCTTGTAAAACAAAAATGTATTCCATGTTTTAAAAGGTTTTATTAGTCTTAAGAAAAATGCATAAAAATACAAAGCACACACCTGACTGTACAGAAACAAACAATTCATCTACTGGTCTCTTTGCCATTGGGTGTTGTGGATGCCAAGTGTTTATGTGGATCTGAAAAGTAATTGGAGAAGTGCAAGGGAAGAAAGCTGTGATGGGCCATTACAGGTGGAGATGATAACCCTTGGAACCAGAGAGTCCTGGAGCCAAAGGTTGCTGGAGGTTTGAGAGGATAGCAGGGACGTGTTTTCAGAGGATTTTCCTGCAAAAGGCTCCCAACAGTGGCCACTGCCCCCTTCTCAAGGTGTCCAGAGAAGTGGTGGATTCTGAGAGAGCTTTCCCAGGCACTTCCTGGTGCTACGGAGAGAAAGCTTGGCTGACAAGAAAGTCTTAGTGCAGCTTTGGGGTGAATATAAATAAGAAATGGGGAGGTAAAAACAGGGCTGGAAGAATGCAGCCTGGCACACCACATGGTGTGGTGGTCTCCCTCTTTCTCAGAGGAAACAGGACTCAGGAGACCCTGTGAAGAGCATCAGGAATGTGCCCACTGGCTGATGTTGGAGGCTGGACTCTAAACAAATCTTTAGTCTGCACCTCTATGTCTGTTCATCTACTTCATTAACATTTTCTTACTCAAAATCACATTTTTCTAGTTGCTTCTTTGAGTGATAGAAACCATACAGAAATATATGTTGTATTAGCCATGTATAATATGCAGGAAATCAAATCAGGCACAAAACCCAGGCACCATCTTTATTAATACTACAGTTTGGGGAGGGGAGGGAGGGAAGCTATTTTATTCATGCTTTTTAAAGGAATGAATAAAATCCCTTTATTCATTCTTTAAAAATATCCAGACAAGTCAAACTAAAAGAAACTCTCAGCATATCATATCCAGCAGCTGGGGAAGTGAATTTTGCACACAGCACACACATTATCCATTCCAGCAGCGTGCACACCTTTATCCTCTGTCTCCTACCTGCTTTCATAATGAGCCTTCCAGAAGCAAAGACACATGTCCTGAAACAACTTCTGAGGGTTACTTAATTGCTCAGTGACCTTTTCTAGATTTGCCAAACCGCTTAAGCTCAAGCACCACTCATCAGTATTTAATGTATACCATGAAGTGCCACTCAATTTTCAAATACTCAGTTCTGAACTTAGTTATTATTTCCGTGAAGAAGGATTTTCAAATTGTTCCCTGTTGGCAGAATGGAAGCAGATAAAACTGGGTAAATCCTCAGCTACCTGAAATATGCCAGGGGACAACCAGCAGGGTCACTTTGTCATACATTTTGGACTCAGAATTTTGTCTTAAAATGGTTGTAAATTTGTGAAAATGGCCTTCAGAATCAGAGGGTCAGAGACAATGCTTGGGGAAAAAGCGTGCAACAGATGATGTGAGGTTTCTGTCATTGAAACACATAAAGCAGTGTTTGCATGTCACAGTATCTAAGTGTTGTATCATATGCTCATAGATATGGCAATAAATAATATTTTCTCCTGACCAAGGTCTCTGAAAAAAATAATAATGGAGAATTGACAGGTGAGTGTTGAAGAGTTCTTCCTATTGCCATGACATGTGCAGCTGGTGATCCCTGAGCAGAGTCCTGTGTTCTTTCATTCCATGAGCACTGCAGGATTACTGTGAGTTGTGAAGTGGCAGTGAAATGATGTAAAACCTCAGCCTTCCCCAAGTTCCTCTGGAACTGGCACCAGGAGGCAGCTCCCTTGCTCCCCTAAGACCACCTTCCATTTTACATGCACTGATGGACAATTTTCCAACAGCATTAGTTCATGAGCCACTTCATCCCCTCTTTGGATGGCACAAGCTTAGACACTCAGTGTGTGCATAACATTTTCCAAACTCCAGTTTGTGAGTCTGAGGGCTAGAAATGCAACTTTTATTTACAACAAAGGTGAGAATATCTGTTAATGATGTGACACTAAGAACTGAAGACCTCAGCAAATGTTATAGCTTTAGAATTTAATCTGGTCATGTGCCATAGTGGTCATGATACTTAACTATTATTGAAGTGTATGGATCTATTATTGCAAGGGTGAGAAGAACATTGCAGAAAGAAATGTACAAAAAGGAGTTAAATAGAAAGAAGACAAAATGCTGCTCTAAGAACTTCAAACCACTCTCTAAAGCTGTGAAGATCCAGAAGACACTGGCAAGTCATTGCTGGTTAAAGGGAGCAAGCCAGGGTGCTCAGGTTCCAGCTGATGACTTTTCTTATATGAAAGTTTACAAATTCCATTATACCCATGTTAACTTCGGAATTGTTCTTGTTACCTTCCTCCACTGAAGTGCATTGCTTGAAACTTGATAAAATAGCAAAAGTAATTATAAATTTGGCTGGGAGACAGTCAGGAGCTATGTCTGCTTGGATCTGTGGCTGTTCAATATTCATTTTTCTCCTTCCTTTTGCACAGTGACAGGGCACAATTTATTTTTACAATTGTATTGAGATATTCTGTGGATGCCCTCAGAAGAGCAGTTTAGTTGGAATCTTCTCTCTCTGTGAAGATGCTGTTGTTGGTCAGTACTTTTATTCATACACCAGGAAAAAAGGACTGCACTAAGGAAGAGCACAGTTCAGGATGCAGGTTCCTGAGGATTCAGGACTCTGTTGGGAACATGCAGCCTGATTTGAAGATGATGTTGAAGTTCTTGAATGAAGTCATGAATCTAGGGAAGCCCTGGCTGATGGCCTGCAGACTAGGATAGGTGGAGCAGTTTCTCTCTCAGGCAGTGCTGTGGCCAGGGACAGCTGTTCCTGCAGGGTTTCATGCAGGTGGCAGCTGCTGGGCTTGAAGCAGAAAGATGTGAGGCTAACAGGAATTCAAGGAAAAAACTGGCGTGTCTCAAAGCTGCTTTGAGTTAGGGTTGGGTAGGAATGATTCTTCCTGCTGGCTGCTGGAGAAGGGTGGTGGAATCATTGTTGTGAGGAGTAGCTGGGGCTGTGTGTGGTGGACATTGCTATTGCCTAGCCAAGCCCATGCTTGCCTGGCACCCTTGGAAGGGAAAGCAAGTGCTAGAAAACATAATAGCCTCACAGCAGTGAGCTGAGGGGAGGTACAGGCTATGGCACAGCAGCACATCCCTCTCTGCAGTACACAGATGCCAAACCCACTGGAGGTTCCTGGAGGAGATGGCAGGAGGGAGAAGGGCTCCAGTGTTTGCTTGCAGCCAGGCACCTGAGTGAGGTCCTTTTGTCTGAGGCTAGCACTGACTCCTGCCATGATGTACTGGGGTATTTTTACTCTAAAAGCACAGTCTGAAAAGGCTAACTTGTTCTGCCATGTATAGCAAATGATCCGTCTGCTGAGCCACCTGGAAGGCCTCTATTTTTAGGCTCTTTCCTGGGAGCAGTTGTAACTTGAATTGACATATTGTTAGCCAAAAGCATGGCACACGAGGCAGGAATATGTCCGGAGCCACGCGAGGCACTGCTTGTTAGCAGCACTGGGAACAGGGGCTTGGCAAGAGCCAGTCTGCTTTTCCCAAGGAGGAAAGCAAGCTCAGGTTTAGCTAGGACAGGCCTGGCTTTGAGCAGCCTGAGCAGGTCAGTCCTTGAGCTCAGACAGAAAAGAACGATGAAGGACACCTTTGACCTGCGTGGGCAGAGTCCAGCTTGGCAGTCACTAGTTGCAGTGTGAGCACACCCAAGTGCCTGTGGCCTGGAGTACACTGCTGAAGCCTGAGCTGTACATGGAAGGGATGAGGTTTTGGCTAACATTTTAGAGAGGTTTTTCTTTTTTCTTAATTAAGACATCTTTTTCCCAGATCTTCACACTTCTTCCTCACTCCCCAGCTACTTATAGTCCATGGTCACAGAAGCCCCACGACCTCACACAGGCAGTTCTTTTCAAGGCCACTGCCAGGTACAATCCCCTAATCTTCAGGTATTTCTATATTGTCTTTCTATATGTTTCACTTTGACTATTGCTGTATTAAATCACACTCTGTTGTGGTGACAGATAAATTGTTATTTATCACTTTGCAAACCTTTGTTTCATTCCCACAAGGAATTGGCAAAGCTTTCCTATCTGTGGATCCTCATTTTTACTTTGTGGATCCTCTGTGGATCCTCATGAATTACTTTGTTTGTGTGTTTCTGTGTAGGTGCAGGTGGACATTTCTGTTTGCTTTCTTACCAGTGTTAAATGCTGGATCCAGGGAATTTTAGTTCCTTTTTCCCAGATCAGTTTTGACAACAACTCCACCTCAACATACTTGCTTGGAAATCTGATTTCCTGTTTGTTCTTGTTGTGTTTTGAGAATAGGGAAGTGTAATTTCTGCCCCATCTTCTAGTTCTGCAAGAAGGCAGTGGTGAAGCTTTGCGAAACAGAATCCCTGTGCATTCCCAGGAAAGCAGAAACACCTACAGGGTTGGGCTCATGTATTACTTGTACAAATGTTTGCAGTTTAAGTGCTGGTTTTTATTAAACTGTAGGCAAGGGGGTACTTTGATTCCACTCAGTCAATTTGCAACAGCCTTTCCTTGCTTTGAAACACTGTCAGAATCTCAGTAGTCCATACCCTGCCTCTGAAAACATGCATTCATTGAGTTTAAAATGATTTCCACTTAGCTTTCTGTTGGGAAGGCTGTCAGACCAGTGTATTATCCAGCAATTGGAACTGACTGGAGGAGTTTTTTTCTGTAATACTTCTCTGCAGCAATAGCAAGGTGAGGAAGTCAGCAGAATGCTGGTGTGTTTGGTCTCAGGCTTTTTGTGGAACTGCTGTGTGTGCTCCAGATGTGCAGTCAGATCCAGAAAACAAGGACTGTGAGGCACTTCAGTACTGCTGAAGTACATAACTGCTCATGTATAAATATATACACACCTCAACTCACCAGCACTGCAGCTGCTGAGAACCCAGGGTAATTGTGGGACACACTTTGACCCTACCTGTCAAAACAATCAGTAACTCAGGGAGAGGATTTCTACCCAGGCTGCAGCATATTCCTGTGGGATATGGAAACTTCTCCCGTGTGTAATGGAGGACGTGATTAATTGTGACTGTGCTGACACAAGAAGGTTATTGAATAGGATTTCCTTGTGAATGGCACATCTATTCCCAGAAAAAAACCATTACAGAGATGTCAAACACACTCCCATTGTATTCTGAACACCCACCCCAAGGCTGCACTAAACCAGCTCAGGGTGTTCGTAATTAAAAGCTGCAGAGAAGCATCTGCAAACTCGTGCATTTCATAGTAAAAACAATGTGAGGACTTACTTATTGAAGGAAAATATTAACTCTGCAGCCTCCCTGAGTCTCCTCAGTCTCTGTGTTCTCAGTAGCAGTGCAGCTGTGCCTGCATTGACTGGAGAGAGATGAGTCAATGACTTAGATCTGACTGCAGGCACCCGGGTCTGGTCAGACAAATCACTGATGAGCAATGCATTCATCACTGTTACCCTCTGGAAAGGAGCCAAGGACCTTGACAGGTCTGGGCTCCTTCTGCCTCAGAGCGAGGTGCACAACATCCTGACATTTGACACCAAATCTGGGAGGTGGAGCTGGCTCCAGCTGACCTGCACATGCTTTTCCCCTACTGAGAGGATGTAAGAACCAGTGACAGGTATTACTCATGGTGCTCCAAGCACTCTGAAAGGTGTTTTGGTGCAAGGTAATGGATGTAGCATTCCCATTGAATTCCCTAAGATTTAAGTGTGCATTAATGCTGCACTGACACAGCTCCCCTCGGCGGCACTCACCTTGCTGTTGCTGGATTCAGCTCACTGCAGGCAGTGGAAAGATTTGCAGCTATTAAAAACCAGGGAGAGGAATTGTTACCTGTCTGTGAAGTTCTGAAATGCTCCTGTAGCAACTGTTGGAAAGCTCTGCCCATGACTCACAAAGGCTTCTCTCTTTGTTCTGGCAGGGCCATTGTGGTGGAGGGAGCAGTGTGTCCTTGGGGAAGGCAGGGACAGCCAGGGATGCCATGGGACACTGTCCTGGCGCCACGAGAGAGCCAGGGACACCAGCACAGGGTCCTACAGCAGGATTGTGTCACTGCAGGACCCTTCTGACTGCCTGCTTTATTCCCTTGGAATCTCCATATCATTCCCTTGGAAGCAGCTTATCATGGTCATAATACAAAAGGTGCTTGACAGAGCACAAGTCTCGAGTAAGAAAACCAAATTGATTATTTATGCCATCTCATGCATAGATTGGACACCTTCTAACTAGAACATAAAGAGGATTCTGTGAAGGATCAAGAGATCCTGTACATTTTCTTTCCATAAGAAGTTTCAGGAATGTGGTAGGTCTGAGAATTTCTTGATCAGCATCCTGAGTCCCTGCTGCAGCATTCTAGGAACATCAAGCACCTTAGGAGAATCTCCATTAGGATACTGGATGCTAGTAGAAGTGTCATGGTTAGTACAAGAATGATACTAAGATTAAGAATTATTAAGTGTTAATGCACGTTAAAAAACTCAGTGCATAGAGCCATTGGAAAGGAACTAGTTCAGAAAGTTTTCTGTCCTCCAGTAGTCAAGAACTAGGCTGGGGGGGTTTTGAATTTCAAGTACTTTTTAATATTTCAAATACATAAGTGCTGGATATAACCTCCAGGTCACTAATTATTCAGTAGCCACTAATTAAACCCTGTAAATGCATAAATCAGTCAAATATGTTATTATTTCTGTTGTTGTTAGTGTGAAATCCTAGAATCATCCTTTTACTTGTATAGATCTTACTGATCAAGTAAGTTTTTTCCAAGTAAAAAGTTCATAAAATGAAATGTTATTTTCAGCACTGTTCTTATTTTAGAATTTAATGGGATTCCGGGCAGCTGCCTGTTCTATTTATTTCTGCTTTTGTATATTAATTGGTTATATCATTCCTTCTGCCTCTGAGGTCTGGAGGTGGAAGCTTTACAGCTTAATTAATCAGTGCTTTTGCTGTATTAATGTCATTGTGGAATCTGGAATTGGATGGGGTTCTTTTCCTGCTCCAGCAATGGTGAGAGCCATTTGTGTGAAGCTTCTTTTCCAAAGCGTGCTCAGCTTTGGCTTCATGGGCTTAGCTCTGCTCTCAGGCTCACTGAGCAATCCATCCCAGTGTCATCAGTGCAGATACTCCAAAATATCTTCCATTAAATCAGATTTTGAAGAATTCATTGATCCACATGCTGTGGTGGCATAAGGAATTCCAATTGCCTGGGCCATCTGGAGAGGGTGCCTGCATCATGTCTCCATGTAAGCAACAGCACACTTGGAGAAATCTGATGTATTTTAAGTTTGCTTCTCTGGCTGAGCTTGTCAGCTGTGGCAGTTTAAATACAGTTCCTCCAACAACATAGTTACATCCCAGTTTTTTCTTTCTTTTCATCTGTAAAGCATTTGGTCCTTCTCTAATGCAGCGTCTTCCAAATTGAGAGTACAAGGTAAACATCAGAGATTCATGTTATTATTTTGGGCGGTGGTGGTGAAAGATAACTTTGTAGATGTGGAAAAACACTGAGTGAATTTTTAGGCAGACATTATTTAAAAGATTGTGTGTCTTTCATGTGTTTGCTGTTTAATGAACTTCAGACTCTTTGAGAGTTCTGCTTCCATAGCCCATCTTGGTTTTGACAAGATAAAACATTGGACCACCAATGCTAAGTGAGCTAAAAGACCAAGTTAGAGAAATCAGTATTTGCTAGTAAAGGAACACAAAAGGAAATGTAGATCAGACTCAGGCCAGGGGGGTATACAGAATATTGTCAAGGCTGTGTGGTACTATCTCACATACTTTATGGCTAATGTATACCTCAGACAAACTCAAAAGAACCTCAAAAGTGTCACTTTGTTGGGGGAAAAAGTGAAAATATATGGTGTAGAAAATGCCTTTTTGTCCCAGTCTGATTATCAACAGGGTGCCTCTGTCCAAGACAGCATCAATTATACCTTTTCCCCCAGAGCTGTTTACTGATCTATTTTCAGAGCTCTGTGTAGTAGCAACAACAACAGGGAGAAGAAAGGCTCAGCAAACAGGCTGTTTCCCCTTCAGGTACAGAGCAGAGGATCTATTAGGGGGAGGGGATGCTATTTTTGAAGCATTCCCACTGTCCCACTTATTCACTGGTCTCATCCATCCATGTACCTCTCAAAGCCCTGTAACAATGCAGGCAGCAAGCCTTTGGCCAGATGTGCGTGTCTTGCTGCTGTTTAATGGCTGTTGGGTGAGTGAGCTGAAAGGCTCCTTCCGTGTCAGCCCCTGCCCCAGTTCCCACCTCGCCACATTCCTGCGGGATGGGATGCAAGGATCCCGCACAGCTGCGGGGCCGCGGGGTCCCTCTGCTGTAAAGTGCTGCCACTGGCAGCGGGCAGGCACAGCGGCTGCTGAGGAGCCGAGATGCTGGGAGTTAATGCCTTCTGAACTGCCGGGAATGTCATTTATTTCTAACTGCCCTGATGAGCTGAGTGCCCCAAGGGCCACAATCCCATCGGTGGAATCCCTGCTCCAGAGCTGCAGGCAATCCTGCTCTAGGGGGCTCTGTTTTCTGTGGGATGTGAGGATGTTTGAACAGCTGAAGTTTGATCCAGGCTCTGTTGTCCATCCAACAGTTCCAGAAGCTGGAAGTGCCCGGAGTTCAGTGCACGAATCCTGACCTTCATTTTCTGTGGATGAACTTAAGAGCAAGGCAAGCAAAGGGCCCCTGAGTGTGTGACAAATCATCCTCACAGGTAGATCTGCTCTGGCTTTAAGGCAGGTTTGTTCCTGGACATCTTCCCCGGTGTGGGAGCTACACTTGAAATTTACTTTCCTTAGGAACTGTCTAGTGCTTGGATTGGTAACCGACATGGTGTAACCTTGGGGGAGTCATGGAATTGCATATAACCCTATTTGCAAGTTTGGGATATTAAAATCCTCTTCTTGAAGAAGGGCAAGAAGTCTATTAAGTTCCCTAGGAGGCAGGCTGCTGGGAAATGAGCATCATTGCAATTCACATGCTTGAGTGAGACATGAGTACAATTTGCTGTGAGCTCTGCAGCATGAGCAGCATTTTCTTCATTCTGTTGTACTGAGATTTTATAATTTCATTACTTTAAATTGAATAGGACATGAAGGCAAATCCATCTATGGAATAGAAGCATACTTCAGTGCACGCACTCATGCTTTAATGTCTTTAGACAGGGGCACATCCCATTGGAAGCAGTTTGTGCTTATGTTATGAAAAGCTTAATCTGGGAAACTGAGGCATCCATCCTTCAGATTACTCCCTTCCTAAAAGCTTGTGCCTTCTTTTCAAATTTTGCTCTCACTGAAAATGTATGGTTTTCATAATGATAAATATTTAACAGCCCTGAAGAATTCCAGAATTTTGCATATTTATCAGGTAATTCAAGCAGAAAACCTTGTCCTATCCTTGCATATGCTGCTCTAAAAAGGGGGAAAGTTTGCTTTCCATGGCTCATTCAGTTCTTAACAGGCAAGGCAGTTTTATTCTGAGAGCAGACCTGAAATCATTTAGTGCTCTCAGTGCAGTCATCAGGTGCAGACATTGGTTCTGGCTCTCTGCAGGTGGAGCAGTGTGGTGAGCTGGCTTTGTTCTTGAGGCTCTGGTTGCCATTGCCATTCTCCAGTGGCTTTTTTGAACCCTGTCCCATATTTATTAAACACTCCTAACCATATCCCCCACCCTAGTTAGTCCTGGGACCATTGTTTCATTTTGTTACTGACAGTGAATTCCATTATGAATGTATGCAAAAGGAGAGAACTACAAAAGAGAAGGTGATCATGGAAGAATTGCTTCTTCTATTCCACCCCTCTCACACACACACCCCTTGCCCTCACAAAGAGGTGGAATTGCTGAAAGAGCAGGAAGAGCAGGGCTGTTCCACAGGGAAGGGCAGGTCAGCAGCTGAGGGAGCCCAGGCACAGGCACAGCCCCACAGCACCTCAGCTGGGAAAGCAGGACAGGGCTGGTGGCCATTACAGGTCCAGGAAGGTCAGAGAAGTCAGGAACAGGCATGGAAACAACAGAGCTCAGGGCAGGACTGGGTGCAGGACCGAGGATCCCGACTCCGCAGCTTGAAGAGAGATCTGTCATTCAAAGATCAGTGCTCCCTTCCCTATCTCCTGCAGCTGCCTGGCACTGGGAATGCTGGGCTGCTCTTCCCTTTATTCCAGTGATGTGAATCTCCTAAAGCCACTCACTGCCTGACCATCACAAGCAATTTATGGGAAAGCACTTCTCTTGTTTGCTAAAGTGTCGCACCAAGGCAATTTGAAATCCAGGTTTATCTTCCTATTTCTTTAACTGCTGTTTCCTGCAAATTCACAGCACTGAATAAATGAAGAGCACACAGTGATAAATCACTCCTGTTGAGGCTGCTTGGTGTCCAAACACTGCAGCCAGAAAGAGATGTCACACCTTTGCTGTGGTGACAGTGGAGGCAGTGAAGGATGATCCTGCCCACTCCCTCAGCGCCAGGCAGGAGATTCCAGCTATCATATCTCTTCAGCCCTTGATGTGTGCCAGCTGCCATTCATTAAGCAGCACTGGAGAATATACATCTATCCCCAGCACATCTGATTTACTGACCAAAGACTGGGAGCCTTTTCTAAAGGAAACATTTTTCCTACCCTCCTTCACACATACAGCAGCTTGACCTGGGGATATCTTTTCTTCCTTAATTCCTAACTATTTAATTTCGAGGCAACCCAATAACTGCCTTATTTCCTGACCACTTTAAGCATCTTCATATTTTAAAGGCTCTTCCATGGACAGCTCCTGAGCTATCCTTTTAGACATGGCAGCTTGGCTTCTGCTCCACAGGATACTTTGCTCCAGTTCAAGGCTAAATATTAGGCTGTTACCCAAAATTTCCATCGGATGCTCGCTGAGTGCTGAGCCCTTTCAGTCCCACACAGGAGAAACACTACAGAGGTTGCTTGTTAAGGGAGCAGCCACATTTTCTCATTTGGTACTGTTTAGTCATGGCTCCTGTGCCTTGGGGCTGCCTGAGGGATTGTCTCCACAAAAGCTGTTTTAAAACAGACTTTACATCAGATACCTGAGAGTTAAAGATGATCTGGCAATGTTTAGTGCCATTACTCTTCTTCTTTGTGCTCCCTATTTTAGGTTCTTAGGAAGATAGCTTTGTGATAATCTCTCCCTAATCCTGCAGAAACCTGGTTTTTCCTGGGCTGCTGAGGGCTCTGGTGAGGAGAGGTTGCATTTGGGATATAGATGCACTTGGCAGCATGGTCCTTCTTACACCCGATGGACTCTTCTAGATCAGAGGGATGATCACTCTGATTCTCAGCCTCTTCTTTGTGACTCGCTTTTGGTTACTGAGAAGTGTCTTTGAAAGCAAGGGATTCTTCCCCAGCTAAGCCATGATGGGTTTACAAACCTGTTGGGCTTCCTTTTTTGGTTTTGATGGGAAATGAGTCCCACTTCTGCCTTCAATTCAGTGATCAAAGAGAAGGCAGCTGCCTGAGTTACAGCCCTGTCCTCCAAAAGAAGCCAAACACTCCTGTGGAGGTCAGTACATTGAGTTTTGTACCAGTTTGAACTGAACTACAGCTGGCAGCCCAGAAGCAAAGAGGTGCTGCATCTTTTTGTTCTCCCAAGACATCTAATTTTCTAGAAGAGGATATAAATATTAACAAATAATTGCTGTTCTGGTTAATAAAAGAACCCATTTTCCATCATCCCGGGAACAGGCATTGATTTCTGTAGAAATTCAGCAATCTCTGATCCAGAGAACAGACCTGTTCACTATTTATGACTTACACTGAATGGTTTTCTAAAAAATAGAGTCAAGGATTTGATCTTGAATGATTCATGGAAATCAGAAAAAAGGTCAGTCCCGAAGAAAGTCTGATAAGTATTTCAGAATTGCAGCAGCACCTTCCCAGACTGTATTCCTGGCTCAGTTATCATCTTTGAACTCTCCATTAGTCCCTAATTTCTGTCTTGCCCATAACCATCCTGACTAAATCCAGGGACAGGCAATTCCATCATAGTCTCTGTTAAGCTCCCAGCACTCGTTCCTGAGTTACCACAACAACAAGGATTACGTGACAAGCAAATGAAGAACCAGTCAGATAATGGAGTTTTTAAAATGGGGATTACTGGTGCTGAAGATGTAATGGCCTCTTTGATGCTGTTACTATCTATAGCACAAATCCTTCCCAGTCTTTGGACTATTGACCTGACACACTGAAAAGGCTCCTTTGCAGCCCCCATTGTCCGGAGAAAGGGAGAAGCTTTGAGCACAGACGCCTTCAAGGCACAGGAAAAACACAAGGCAAAGAGATAAGCTCGGTAATTTGAAAGCATTTGATTTCTTTCAAGCACAATCCCGACGTTTTAGCTGAAACTGATATCCCGATCTTATCTGTGTTGCTTTTTCTCCAAAGTGTGCACTCAATACTTTGTAATTTCCAAAGATACTCTGAGCTGATCTTCAAGCAGCTTGCAAATCAGATCTGCTGGAAAGGACTGGCTGAGGAGATTCTGGGGAAAAAGTTGTCCCTGACCCTTGGGCTGTTGTTACTTTTGGGGTGCCTACAGGTTGTACAGCATGACTGGATATAGAGCTTTACTACCTAAGAATAAATAACTGGATTTGGGAATGACTGGGCTGATTGTTCTTGGTTTGGGAGGTATCATTTAATGGCAGCAGGATAATTTGTAGATAGGTGAGGTTTTTTACCCTTTGTCCATAACATAATACTGATTGTCTGCAGAGCTGCTCATGTCCAGGGAACCTGGACAAGCATCAGCCCTTTGCTCTTTCATCCAGGGAGTTCTGGGTTTTTTGCAAATAGATTATCAAGTTCATAATATTGTGAGGAAGTCAGGGATTGTAATGCTTCCTATTTTACAGATATAAGGTGAAATTCTTTCCTGCATTATGGCAACATTGTGCTTTCTAGTAGAGTTATGAAGGCTGCCTGCAGGAACTTAACAGGTGTAGCTGTGCTTCACACACACACTCCCCTGCTTGGGTCTCTGATTAGTCCCTGGTTTTGTGAGAGCTCTGTGGGATACCAGGCAATTAGCAAGTGTTGGACCAGTTTCAGTTTGCTCTGAGGCTGAAAATACGTGTGCAAAAGAAAACTGAGGGGTGAGGCTAAAAGCTGCACTTGTAGAGAAGTTGCCTCCCTCTGTTTTGACTCTGCTCCTCAGCTGCATTCCGGGCCAGGCTCATGGAAACTCAGCACAGTGGGACTCATTCAAGTGTCCTGTGCTGGAGATTCTTGTCCTCAGTGTCACCACGAGCTCTGCCCCACAGGGCTGCTGTCCCTCCTTGTGTGCACAGGCCTCTGCTGACGCCAACACCTTCGTTAGGTGACACTGCCCGGGTTCACAGGGGCCGCTGCCTCCTTTCCCTTGGTGCCACTTCGCAACTCAGGACTCAAAACACTTGTCCAGGAGCTTGACTTCTACACTGGCTTCAGAGCATTTTCCCTTCCAGTGTTCCAGTTCTGGATATCAGAGCTGTTTCAGCATTTGTGCTCTGGAGCTTTATTTCCACAAGCCTTGGACATGTCTCTCTGCTCAGTTGCACGGTTCATGGAGCATCAGTACATCACTGGCAGGAGACTCCTGGGTTTTAGCCTTGCTGCCTTTACTCCCTTCCCTTTCTGTTCTTATGACAGCCCTCTGTAACAAACTGGATTGCCCTTCCTGTATTCAAACCCTTCAGCTATTGGCAGGTGGTTTTCAGGACCCCCAGTCATTGCTGAGCCAAGCTGTACATATTTAATTGTGTTAATTTATTCTTTATTCACAAGTCAGTCTTTTCAGCTCCCTCATCACTTGTGTCATTTTTTCTGAACTGCCTACAAACTCTGTCAATAAGGAGTCCATGACAAAACACCATGTTATAGATGCAGTTTCACCACAGTGAAAGAAGAAATTTTACCGTTTCCCTCTTCCTTAATGCAGTGTTGCTGCAGATTCTCCTTCAGAATTCCTTTGCTTTCTCTTCCCTTTTGCTGATGTATTTTAGTGAAAATTTATTGCCAGTTTCTCCTAAAGCCCCAGGTTTTGCCCAGGGTCACATACAGTGCATAGGATGTGGGGAAACTATTGGCCTTAAATTCAGGACACTGGAGAAGGATAGTGGGCTTATTTGTCAGGATGGAGAGAGGTGCTGGTAGGAGTCCCCTGGGGCACAACAGTTTAAACAGAATTGAGGTAGTGAGTCACAGCCAGAGCTGAGAACACAAGACAGGAGCTCTGGTTGCTATTTTCTGCACCGACCTTTGCCCTCACACCCCAGGCCCGCAGGCCTGGGGAGCGGCCCCTGTCTCGAGTGCATGCTCTGAGCTGCCCTGACAACCTGAGCAGCAGCACTTCCACCCTGCTGTGTCTGTGCAGGCACACCCGAGCTGGGCACAGTAGGGTTAATCTCAAATGCAGCCACACATGGCCACGCTGCGCTGTGTGAGCTGATGTGTTCACACTGGAGCTGCTTTAGGTGTGATCTCTTACAGAGGCACTGACAGGAGGAAGCTGTGGAAATGGAACATGAGTTGACATCTCAGAGTGTCACAGCAGAGACTCAGCGTGGGTACATTGACCTGGCTTGGTGCTCAGGACACCCTGCCCTACACCTGCCTTCACCACTGAATGACTGTGTGAGCATGGCTGAAGCACCTTCCCACCCCAGGCCTCTCTTTGCTCCCTGACCCTTCATCTAGAACATCAGCCCTCTCAGACAGCAGCTTTGAGACTTTTTAATGCAGTGCCTAAGCAGCAGGGGCTGGGTTCAGCTGGGTTTAGAATCTCTCAATCACTCTAATGAAGCCCATCACAACAGAACAAACAAAAGCAGAGCAGAGTGGTAACCCCTCACTAAGTTATTAGAATTGCAGCAGGACTAAATCCCACTCAATCTGCTAAAGACAAGGCTGGCAGCAAGGGAATTTCAGTAATGTAATACATGTATTTTTAAACAGGGAAATAAGGAATGGCTGGGGAGCTACAGGGCAGGCAGTCTCACCTCAGGACCCAGCAAGATGGAGCAGATCTGCACTACAGATGCAAAGTAAGGAGGTGATTGGTGACAGCCAGCATGGCTTCACTAGGGGCAAATCCTGCCTGACAAATGTGGTGACCTTCTGTGACAGGATTATAGTGTTGAGGGGTGAGGGAAGGACAACTGAATCATCTGCCTGGGCTTGTGCAAAGCATCAGACACTGTCCTGCATGACCCCAGTCTCTGAACTGGAGAGACATGGATTTCATGGGTGGGCCACAGGGTAGGTAAGGAATTGGCTGGATGGTCACACCCAAGGAGCTGTGGTCAGTGGCTCAGTGTCCGAGGGACCAGTGGTGTCCTCAGGGGTTGGACTGGGACTGGTGCTGTTGAACATCTTTGTCAGTGACAGGGACAGTGGCATCCTGTGAAAACCACCAGCAGGTTTGCCCAGTCACCAAGCTGTGTGATGGGTGTGGGGTGTGTTCAGCCTGGGGACCTGGCACAGGGTGCCCAGAGCAGCTGTGGCTGCCCCTGGATCCCTGGAAGTGCCCAAGGCCAGGTTGGACCGAGCTTGGACATGACAGGGGGTGGCTTTAAGGTCCCTCCCAACCCACAGCATTCCATGGTTCTGCGTGTGAGCTAACACACACTGGGACAGGAGTACATGGCCATGAGTGCCCCACAAGTAAATTTAGGCTTAAAAGTTGGAGAAGATCAGTGGCTCAGTCAAGCCAGGTGATGAAACTCTTCCATATTCTGGAAGAGTTTCCCCCTAAGGAAGTTGGAGATAGATGACATAACCTTTTGTACTAACTGTGAACAGCCTTTAAACTTGAAAACATGGGCAATTAATGAAATTTATAGACAGATTCCTACTCCTTTCTCAAAGCCATGTCAGATCTTCATTTCCTTTGTTATTTTCTGTCCTTAATTCCTACCAAGCATTTCCTTTAGTTAACCTGAAAAAGAGTCTAAAACAAATTTGTAAACCAAGCTGAGGCTAGATCAGAGGGTTCTACCTGTCCATTCTAAACTGAGAAACTGTGGCTGCTTAGTGAGGACTTCTAACAGGATTTTTGTCTGAACCATATTACCATAATGGAGGTAATTTGTTCCTTGATTGCAGCAGTCCACTTAAGGAAGTTTGCAGCTGAAGTGTGTAAGCACATGCACCTTCTTCCCCACCGGTAGGAAGGGAGGCTGTGCTCCCCTGCCTGCCACCTGGAGTTTCTGCAGCTCTGCAGGCCATGCCTGTGTCTTAACTAGGTCAGTCAATATGGAAAGTGGAACCTTAGCTGGTTATCATCATTGAGAAAAGTGCTGGCTTGGGTTTCAGCACGAGCTGCTGATCCAACCTGTGGGGAGAATTACTTCAGTGGAAAAAAGCTACTTTTGTGAAGGAACAAAGCAGAAGGGAATTTGAATGGACATTAGAATAGCTGAGAAATTCCACTTGGTACCTGCCTGCCTTTGTCCCTCTGTCCTTCCTGTGCATGTGCCCTAAAATACAGAGCAGAACAAGCTCCTTGGAGTGTAAAATGCCAGGAATTCTGCCTGGACAGATCAGTGTCACTCCTGTGCCAGTGGCATGGCTTTGACAGGGCTGCTGGATGCAAACATCCAATCATGATCTCCAGGCCCACGCAGCACTTCCTTGTAAGAGCCATTTTGGCAGCATCCTTTTCCAGGAGGTTTTGCAGGCCCATGTGACTGGCAGGCAGAACAATCTCCCACAGACCCTGCACAGGATGTGGATTGGGAAATGCACTCTGCATCCATTTGGGATCTTCCTTCATTGTGTCTTCACTGCTTTGTCCTTTCTCCTGTCATGAGATGAAGGCAGATACTCTGTGCTTTTTTCCAGCAGTTACAGCTGAAACCAGAGTCCTGAGGCTCCCCTGAAGGTGCCATCTGATACTGGCCAGGCAGAGCCCAGGACACAGTGTCCTGCAGGGCTTCCAGCCCTTCTTTCTCAAAGCATCCCAGCAGCTTTCCTGGCAAGGAGTCCCTTCCTGGCGTCTCTACCTCACCTTGCTATTCTGTGTGTCACAAGGAGCCAAAGCCAAAGGTTACTGCTGCTCAAAGGGGGCAGCTGCATTTCCCCAGCCACCTCCCACACTCTGCTGCTTTTACTGCCTCTGGCTCTCAGCAGGGGCTTTAAAAACTGAGGGAATCTTCTAATCTATCAGGCAACTAAGGAAGCAAAACAAAAAACTCTTAAATTTTCTGGATTAGGAAATAGAAATGATTGTGAAAGTTTCCTGAGTGCAGAGAAAAGGGAAGAGAGAGCAGAACTGGAGAGTGAAGACCACTTTCAGCATCTGCCAGCTGGTAAAGTTGTAGTTTCAGCTGTAGTTTCACCCTGTATTTTCTAAACATCAGGAAAAACTGAAAAGCTGAAAACACAGAACCAATTTTCCTGGTTCAGAGAGATGTCTCTCGTAATGATGCAAAAATGCCTAGGGGATAATTATCACAGACCACAAGGCACATGAATAGAGTGTCCTTCATTCTAGGTACATTTTGGCAGAGTGCAACCCTTAATAGTGAATATTCTGCTCCTTGGGTGGCGTCTGGGCTAGAAAAAATAAAGAATTAGCTTGTCCCAGTGGAACACAGGATGGTGTACTCTGTCAGAACTTCCACCTGTAACTCTGGATGCAGGCTGTTCTCTCATGTTCCCTGTTCACCCTGGAGAACCTTCTCCTGCTCTCTAGTGGTGGAAGCACAAAAAGGCCAAAAATGTTCTGCTTCTTCCCGGCCAGCTCACACATTCACAGCTCGTTGTTGCTGCAGAGCCGCAGAAATGGTTCCCAATTCCAAGCTGGAATAGTTCAGTGCAGTACATATCTGTATGCAGAGTGTTTCAAGAGTGTCAGAGCAGTCGTTGTGCTGCATTCTTGAAACTTTTAAAGAAAAGTCCTTGCCCACCTCTGCCTTTAACTCACTGTTCCATGCAGTAAAAGTGGCAAGAGTGCAGTAAAAGGAGCAGAGAGGCTCCTTGGCTGCCTGGCAGCTGAGGACACAGTCCTTAAATTCACACCTGCAAACACACCTATAAATAGAGTTGAGTCCAAACTAAATGAGAGGTGAATCTGGATTTTAAACATGCAAACATTTCAGAACAGTGTCCTGGATTAGAAACTAAACAAAAAGTTCCCTTTAAGGCTTGCTTTAACACAGGCAACTCAGAACAGATGAGTCAGTGCTGGAAAATTGCAGATTATTCTCTTATTCATCCTATCCAGTGGAAAATAAGGGATATAAAGTTTTTCCTAGTCATCTGCTGATGTGTGAGTAACATGGTTTGGTACCTGGACAGGCAATCCTCAGCTTAACTGCCTCAGTTGCTGAAGTATCCATTTTAATCAGAATTGCACAGCACCCTCTTCTGCTGAGAGGAGCTGAGCCGTGGAACTCCCTGGGCTGTCTCTTTTCCTGTCTCTGATGGGCATTTATACACTGAAGAGCAAGGTAAGTATAAAAACTCAATTACAGCAACTAGGGCAGAATCAATAAAGGAATGAGAGGCTGGCAGCTGCATGGATGGGGCTTTATCTCTGCAGCAGAATCCTGACACATGACATTACAAGAACATGGAGTGCTTAGATGAGTTATGAAGATTGATATTTATGATTATGACTTGCAATTGTGCTATTTAAAAAACCCACCTATTTGGTAATGAAAACCTGCTGGCAAGATCTGCTCAAAGAGGTGAAATTGCAGGAAGAGTAAAATCAGATCAGTAAATCAAATGCTCTAAATCATCAGTGAGACACACTACAATTAGGGTTGGATTCAAGCAGGCAGACTTATTGAATTGCAAGCATAAATCCATGGCATGCATGTTCTGCCACTCCTTCTGGGAAGCACACTCTCACCTCCAGCATTTCCAGACTGACCTCTGCCAAGGGCAGGAAGATAAGGACTGTCTCCCAACATATAGATTGCCATGGACTTCAGTTTTCCAGAGATCCCCATTTCCTTACCTCAGGCTCTTGGGGCACACAGGTGGATGGGGCACAGAGACCTGCTGGAGGCTCAGAGCCCTTGGCTGGCTCTTCCTGGGGGTTCATTGTTTTTGATCTGAAATGCAGAACAACCTTGGAACAGCAGGGCCTTCTCCTTTTCTGACTACAAGCCTTGTCTCTATTGCGGAGAAAATGATTCTTCTCTCTCTCAGGAAATTTTCATAGAGGAGCAGAGAGAGAGAAGAATGTAAGTACTACATGTCTCTTTTTTTTTTTGTTAATCCCACTTGCTCCATAAGAAGACTCCCAGTTCCTAATGGTCTACTGGCCAGTGCATGGAATCTGCAGCACAGGAGTGGAAGGTGCAGGAGCTCCTCTGAATGATGCAGTGCCAGCTCTGGTGTGCTGCACTGTTATCCCTTTCCTCACCCACCACAGAAAAACGTGAGGCTGTCAGGTGATGAAGCTGCAGCCTGGGCTTTCCTTGCTGCCCAGGGACACCTTCTCAGGACATTGCTGTCAGCTGGGGATTGAAGTGACTCTTGCAGTGGCAGCTGGCTCATCAGGTTTAGTGCAAACAAACCTGCCTTGGAATGCATTTAGGGAAATGCTTAACAAAAGCTGCTTTTGGCTCAGTGGCAGCAGCTGGATCTGGTTTTAAGAGGCAGCATTGAACAAGCACAAGTGGAGAGGAATGGTTTGTTCCAGTGGGCTGATTATGGCACAAGGAATTAGGAAATTCTGCATTTTAGTTCCTACCACTGCTTTGCTGAGAGGCCTTGGTGAAATCTTTCAGATTCTCTCTAGTGAGCATCTTCTTTATTTCACCTCCTGTAGCAATAAAACTTGCTTCAGTGAACAGTCACAAAGGCTGGCAGCTTGACACACTACAAATGAGCCTTGCTCAGAAAATTTAAGCAGGGCATATGGTTTCCCTGGTTTAATTTTTAGTAGAGAGGAAAATTGTCCCAGGAGTACACATGGGAGTGATAATATCTGAGAATTTCCTGTTCTCACTGGAGGAAAACACAGATCTAAGAGCACTTCAGTCTGTTTTCTCCTATTTCAGATCCTCTCTCCTTGGTCCCTTTATAAAGAGGAATTAGAATAAAAGAGTGGATTTATGAGGAAATAACCCCTTCAATTAATTGGGATTTTTGCTACAGAATGGTGAGGAAAGATTTGAAAGTGACAGCAAGACTGTTGCAGGTTTTTAATCCTGAGTCCAGCACTGATTTCATTGTGGTAATCTGGCCAAGGTAACCATTCTGCCCCATTTTCCCTACACAGAAACCAGACACAAGGTGCTGAAGTGAATTTGTGCACCTGCTCTGAGCAGCACCTTTGGTGCAAAGTAGTTATTTCAGTGGCTCCTTGATGTTCTTTGTATGAATCCTGCAAAACTGCTGGAGGGAGCTCAGTAAATGAATGGTTACTTGTCATCCAGCCTTGGGAATGGCTCCATCAGTTCTCCAAAGTGCCAGTTTATTACTCATTTTACTGAGCTACGAGGCATTAATAAAACATGAAGGCTGAAGCTGACTTCACTGTGCTTGGAAATCCATGCAATATAATTACCCAGGCTGGGAAATCTCATTATTTTGCTTTCATTTTCTCCAGGAAAACAAACATTTTGCACCAGCAGAATTTACTATTTGTGGGTTTCAGTTTGGATTCACCATCCCGTCACGCTGCCATGCTCCCAGCAAGATTCTTGCAAAAAGCAAAGACACAATCCCCAAGAATTCATTGAGAGTCTTCCTTTGAAGCAGACTCAAAGAGTGGTTAAATAGATCACTGCAACCAAACCCAGAATCCTGAATTCTGAGCACACAAACCTCTACAGGACAGGAGCTTGGCTAAAAAGGATCTACTTGGGAAGGGTCAAAAGGAGTCCTGACAGTTTACAAACCTCTTGGACATCTTTGAAGAGTCATCAATAAATGGAATAGGAAGATCTGATTTATACTGTCCATTGGAAGTTTCAAAAGGCTTTGGCAAATCCATTTTTTGAGGAAACTAAGCAGCCAAAAAGGACAAGGGAAGGTCCTAACATGGGGAGACAAAGAAAGGGATGGTAAAAGTAAGGGATGGAGCCCCACAATAGTGCCAGAGGAGCTCCTTAGGGATTTGTGCTGGATGTAAGCAGTAGAGCATATTCACAAGTGACTCAGAAAAGGGTGTGAGCATTCTAGTCACTATTCCTGTTCATTTGCCTTTCTGTTTTCCAGGATTTAATATAGAAAGGAACATTATTAACATTTACTCTGGCTTCCTTTGCAACATTAGCTGGGACGAACCCAAATTGATTGCAGATTCAAATCTAGTGTCTGGGATTGAGCTAAGGCAGACCTTTTATGAAAAAAATCTAATCTTCTGCTTAAAATTTCCTGTGACAGAGAATCTACAGGAACTTCATCGTGTCAATCTAGAGGTTAGTTGCCCTCAACATGAAAAATTATTAACTTAATTCTGGCCTGGAGGCGTGGAGCTCACAGGCAGCATCTCTTTTGCAACTCCATCTGCTGGTGTGAGGAGTCCTCCGTGTTCAGGTCTCCACCTCTCCATGTGGGTACTGACAGATGATTATCAAATAATTACTTACACTTCCTTTTGCTTAACCAGAAAAGATTACGCTCCCAGGATCTTTTCTATTAAAGTCTGTCTTCCAGTTCTTTTCTGCTGAACTGAGGATCTTCATCTTGAATTTGGTGCAAACACCTGCTCCCACAAGGTCGTGGGTGGAGTTTAGTCACATTTGTGAGGGTCTTCTGCACCTGGAGACCCTTCCGGCCAAGGGGAAGGGCAGGATCTTTCTCTGGCCAGCCCACTCAAGTCTTGTCCCTGCTAGGAAAAGTTAAGCATTCCCTCATTCTGAAAGGGCAAACATCTGCTCTGAGCCCTTTCCCCTCCTGAGCAGTTTGAAGAAGCAACAACACAATTGTGAGCTTTCCCCCCATTACTCAGGAAGGTGTTTCCATCACCACAGGTTTCCAAAGAAATCCTGTCACCTAATCCTGTTAGGCAAAGCCTGCAAATCCAAGGAAGTGGAAGTTTGTTGCTTCACTGAAACGAGGATTTGCAAAAGGTTTTGCAGAAAGGTGAAAAACAAAGAATTAACAAGCCCAGAAGTAGCTAATAACACACACAATTATTCCTGGAACAGACTTTGATCACAGCTTGTCAAATGTCTGCTGTGACATGAGGTTTTTCTGAATGGGGACAGCAGTGGCTTTGTTACTGTTTAACCTGAAGTGCTTCCTCTGGGCTGGCGTGTGCCCTGGGATGTCCCCACTCCACAGTGCTCTTCAGCCTGACCTCTCTGTGGGAGCAGGAGGAGATGGTGGCAGTGTCTGGGTGGGCTTTACTCGGCTGCTTTCTGTATCTGTGGATGTGAACAGAGCCAGCAGAAATCAGTGTTTTGTGCCAGACACTGTGGGAGCACAGATAACCTGGGAAACTGTGCAGGCACATGGCCTGTGCCACCTCGGGCAGGGTTTCACCCAGCCCCAGAGAAGGGTGGAAGTGCAGTGTGTGGGTCCTGGGGGCCAGCCAGAGTGGGACACTGGACCTCTCTGTGCACTGGTGGCTCTCTGGGGACCATGAGAGCCTGTGTGCCAAGCAGGGAGCAGCTGAGCCATGAGGGGAGTGCTGCCAAAATCAGGTGACCACAAATGGCTGCTCCCCATCATCCCACCACAGATCAGCCACGTGTGGGGCTGCAAGTGCTGTCATGTCATCCAGAACTCTGCCAGAAAGATTCAAGCTTTTTTTCTAAAACACCCCAAAAACCAGGAGCATTTTCATTCTCCTAAATTGCAGCTGGTGAAGCAAATGCCCCTTCCCTGTTTGCCTGGTGTCCCACAGGAAGCATCTCGATGAAGCTGCTCCATTGAACAGAAGATTTAAGACACCATCAGGCAGTAGGGAGAGCAGAGAAGGGAATTTGATTCTGTCAGCTAATGGTTCAGGGGGAAATCAGGAAGGCCTGGCTTCTGTCCTGCTCCAGGAGTGTCTCTGCAATTCACATGGGACATGGCCTTGTCTGAAGACAGCCCAGGAAGCAGCATCTAGAACTGCTGGGTGTTGCCCTGCCCCTGCACTCAGCAGCACTGAGCAGCAACAGCTGCAGTTTCTCATCGATTTCACCAAAAAAAGCTTCAGCATCCACAGAGGAGCCAGGTGAGGGATCCCTCCCCTGCACAAAAACACACACACAGCTACCATCCACCCGGGCAAATTTATTGCAGTGATGAACTGATACTATCAAGGCAGCAGCCTCAAGGGTCTGCAGAGCTTTGTTTAAACCCTCACACAAAGGTCAGCTGAGTGTTGAAAACAAATGAAAGCACAGGCTGTGAAAATCAATTCGTGGGGAGTCCCTGGGTGGGTCTGGGAACACGAAGGGGGCAGGGCTGGGCACTCTCCTTCCCTCTGCTCAGCTCCAGGAGCATCCCAGAATTTGGCACTGTTTAACCAGGATGGCACTGGGAGGAGGAAATCTTCGTTTGTCCTTGGCCTGAGAACCAGGGAGGTGCCTGCAGGATAGAATTAATTAGCACAAGGTGAGGGGCATCCAGGAAGGGCAGGCACAGGTAAGGAAACAGGGAATGAACCTTCTGCCTCCCCCCTCCTGGCTTTGCTGGGTATTTCACCTTTGTTAAGTGTACAGCACCAGCACTTTCCTTTATTAAGAAGTCCTAATCTCATTTTATTATTAACCACTTGAGTAATCCATTGCCTCCTAAACTACCATTATAAAAGAGGGAAAAACACATTTTCTGGTTTTTTTCCCCCTTTTCATCACATACAACCTTCTTGCTTGCTTACAAAGCTAGCAGGTTTTGCTTTGTCTTTCAAAAGAAGGAAATTCCCTTTTTGGTAAAGATAAGGAGTTCAGAATGTCAGCTTAGATAGTTGAGATGAAGAATGGCCACAAAAAACCTTATAATGGAAGTTCAGCTTGTCCTTAATGGTAGCATTGCAGCACAACTTGATCATGCAGTGCAGACAATGCTCCCCCTGCCCTCTTCCCATGTTCTCATGGAGCTCTGCCCTCCTCTTCTGCTTTGGATCCCCCCTTCTCTGTCTTTTCCCTGCTCAACTCCTCTCACCAAAGCTTTCTCTGAACCTAAACAAGCAAAAAGGAAGCAGCTCTCAGCTGGCATTTGGAGCCCATGAGCTTGTTTCCTCTGCTGCCATTTTCTCTGCTGGCTTTTGACATCAGCAGGATTTTCTGTAACACCTAAAATTAAACAACAGCCACAAATGACACACAGATGGGACATTTTTGATCCAGAATTGAAGGCAAAGCTTGATCAGCACAAGCACAAATGTGCATGTGAAGACACAGGCAGGAGCAAACTGCAGGGGATAACCTCGGATTTAGGATAACCACGAGACCTTCCTGGTGTGGGCTACAGGCAGTGCCACCCAAGGGTGAGTTCTACAGCAAAGCCCAGACAGAGCAGGCCTTTATTTTAATCTCAGTATTATTTGCAGCCTTATCAAGTGAAGCCTTTTGCCTTTCCTCTCCTTATCTCCTGGCTCCTGAGGTGCTGGGCACTGCTGACACTGCTGCTGAGCCACACACATGGTGGTGGCACAAATCCTCCTTTCCCTGCAGGAGAATGGGGATGTCTGGAGGACTCAGGCTGCCCTAACCTGTTTGCTTGTTTGTAGAGGATGTGCTTGTGCCAGTGAGAACAAAATGCAGGCAGAAAAAAATACTCTGTGTTCCTTGGCCATGTTTTCATGGCAGTGAAGCTCTACTCCACTGAAATTATGGAGTGGGAAGGATAATTCCTGAAAATCCCTCTGTGCCACCATGGCAGGGGTGTCTGCATGGGATAACTCCTGAAAATCCCTCTGTGCCACCATGGCAGGGGTGTCTGCATGGGATAACTCCTGAAAATCCCTCTGTGCCACCATGGCAGGGGTGTCTGCATGGGATAACTCCTGAAAATCCCTCTGTGCCACCATGGCAGGGGTGTCTGCGTGGGATAACTCCTGAAAATCCCTCTGGGGCCCCATGGCAGGGGTACCTGGGAGGGGCAATGATCAACAGGCATCTGGTTGAAGCTCTTCTACTTCAGACGTGCTGACCAAGCTTGGATTTGCAGCTTGGCTGTTTTCACAAGTCCAGGGATATTGAGTCAGAATGGAAATACCTTGAGGTTGTTCTCCCAAATGCTGACTTCTTGCTGCCTGCTTGAAGAAGTGAACCTTGCAGAGTCATGCCTGGTATCCATCATTGTGTCAGTTCCCTCCTACTAATATTTCAACCTGTTTGATCATTTAAAACTAATTTGACAGAGAGATTTTGTCTCAAAGTGAGTATCTTCCTACATAGTTCTGGAAGTAGGTGGCTGGAGTAAAGAGAGAATTCCTCCTGAGTCATAGCATTATAGAATTAGAGGGTAATTTAGGTTGGAAGGGATCTCTGAGAATCTTCTGCTCCAAGCTGCTGCTCATGGCCCCAGCATTAATAAATGAGCAGACACTGGAGAATCCATGTGCTGTGAATTACGGACAGAAGGTCTGTGTTGAATTCTGCACATTGGACGTGGGAGACTCCACTCACAAGGAATTTCTTTTATGGCCATTTTGCTTGCAGAGCATCTTGTTTCTAATTAGTCTCTTATTTCAAATTTTTCAATCTTCTGCCTGTTTTCAGCAAATGGAGGGAGGGAGGCAATGCTAAGGTACAGCCCTGAGGATTATGAGCTCCTAAAACACAACTGTACAAGTGCCTGACAGGCTGTAAAACTTTGGGATGGAAATGTGATGTTGAGTTTGATTAACTCTTCTGACAAAAAGAGAGGTTTAAAGTGAGCCCAGACTGAATGCAGCTCACCAAGAGCAGAGTCTGGACTTGCCAAAGCTGGAGCTGCCATGACTGTTGTGGGAGCACATTTGCCATCCAATCCATCACTGCCTGACCATCCAGAACAGCACAGTGGCTGCAGACAGGAGATCCACCAGCAGGACAGGCTCCAGAGAGGGATCCATCCTTGTCTGGGAGGCTGCAGCTCGTTAAACACTGCTGAAAGGCACTGTGTTGAGAAGGACTCGTTTGATAAGCACTGAGCTGATCCAGTTGGAGCAAACTTCTCCAAACTGTCTGAACCCTGTCCTGAATAACTCCAGATCAGGGGAGAAAAATAAGCTAGTGCTCGGGTTTAAAATGGAAATTTGATGGAATATATATTTGGAGGGCAAATTTTGTTGAAGTCCAAGATATGAGCTCAATATAAGCACTCTGAATATTGGAGAATTCATTGGTGGAGTTCAGACAGGAACTTTGTAAGCTAATTGTGACTAAATCATGCAGCTGCTCTGAGCTCTGTCATTTCTCTTCCTTACAGCTCTATCCATGGTTACCTGTCTCTGTTTTCCTATTTCTAGGAACATTCCTATTCTCCAAGGGGAACATTAAAGGCCAGGTGGCAAGATGCTCATGCTAATCACTCTGTTCCTAGCTGGGATTTTCAGCTGCTTGCTCCAGTGAGGATTACCATCTTTTGCAGAACATGCTGGAAATTTCAAGGGGTTATTTGCTGCAGAGTCTGGGAATTCATAGCCACCAACGTGGCTGAATTTTTGGAGAACATGTCCTTTTTGCAGTCGGGTTGCAAAGTTGTTTGTCAGCACATTCCCAGCAACCCCCTCACACCCTATACAAGTACTCACATTTTGATTTTGTTTACAAGGGTGAACAGAGCAGGCTTGCTCTGGATTTATTTACCCCTGGAAGCTGGAGTTAAATCTGCTTTCCAAGCACTTCCTGGGAGCAGCTTTTCCATCCTGTTGTGGATCTCAGCTCCCGTGCCAGGCTCTGCTCTCTGCCATCGCTGGGGATCTGGTCAGTGTCTCTCTGCTCCCACTGAGGGACTTTGAACAGTTCTGCCTCAAAACCTTCAGCAACTCTTCCTTCCATCCTGACAGCAGCTCTGGGGGATCCTCCCTGTCTGTCCCCCTGCCCAGATCCCAGCCATGGATCTCCCTTCCCATTGCTCCTTGACAGTGGAGCCTTTATCCAGGCTATCCTTAAGGATGTCTAAAGGATATCCAAAGGATATCTAAGCATGTCCTTTGGTTAAGGATAAAGGATATCTGGATATCTAAAGGATATCCTTTATTCTTAACCAAAGGACATGGTTCCTTTATCCAGCCTGGTGGCCTCTGGGCCTTCAGTCAGCCTGGGCATACATTGCAGTGCCCACTCTGCAGCTCCTCTAAGGAACAAGGAGAGCAGGAGCAAAGCCCAGGCTGAATTTCAGTGAGTGCAGTGTCACAGCACACCTGGGTAATGAATAAGGCCAATGGTGAGTGAGGATTTGTGTATTTATCACAATTATTTCTTCATTATCCCTGAGCTATGACTGGAGCTGCAGAGGCAGCGAGTGCAGCCTCTCCCACCACAACTCCAAGGCAGAATTTCCCTGCTTTGTAGTGTTGAATATTTCATGATTTTCAAATGCCAATTATGAGTTACCTGCTGCCTGCTAGGAACAATAGGCAGCTTTGAAAGGACTTGCTCCCATTCTTCCAAGCCCTGCCACGTGTTTAGTGACTCCTTTTTTACCTGAGAATCCAGAGGCTCAAGGGTGATGATGGGAACTCTCACCCAGGTCAAGGTGAGCCTAAAAGACCAGGTGGCACTGCTGTTTCTGTACCCTGAGCCACAGGATATCAGTTCTCAGTCTATCCTTCTGTAGTCCTGAGCTCATTTGGAATGGGATTTTTCACATTTGCAGTGTAGCACTGGATTTTTATCAGAATCTCATATATATGTATATAAATATATATAAATATGAACTGGCAAAATTCCTTAAGACACAAACGAATCATTGGCTGCTTCACCTGCATTCTCCCCACTAAATCCATTCCCTTTGTATCTATGCCAAGTCCCTTGGAACAGTATTGACAAATATTGTTGAAAAGGAGATTATTTCCCTCAAAACCTGTTCTGCCTTTTCCTGACAGGTGACTTCTCCCTCCCCCCTCTGAATGTACTGTGCAGCCAGGGATACTCAAGACAGTGAAATATTCTAAAAATCTGCTTCTAAAGGTGCATTTGCTGCCATGGAAAGCAGTGCCACAATGCTGGCAATAAATTCCATATCTGATAGTTGTTTCATACCATTAGACAAGGGTAATTCCCATCCTCTACACTTAGTTCTTGGAAGGCTCTCAAGTAAAATACCATTACTCTGAAGTTCTCTCAACACAAAATTGTCACTACATTTTAAAGAGTCGAGAAATTCCTCTGAGTTTGGCTACCTGGAACTGCTGGAGCCAAGGTTTTAGAAGTGTTCAGGAACCCACACTTGGAGGCAGAGGTGCACAAGGAGGCACTTTCTGGATTTAGCACTTTGGATGATTCCACGAGCCCATGGAGCTTCCTTAGATTCATCTCTATGACAGAGAGGTGTAAAGGTAACTGTGGTCTGTAGGTGGGGAATTCCACCTGTGATGTACAGACTGGCCAGTGGGGCCTGGGCAGTGCCAGGCTCCCGGGCACAGGGATAGAGCCATCCCTCTGGAATGGTGCAGTGTGCGCCCTCAGCCCCTGCTCCCCATCATTCCTGTCCCCTGCACAAGGGATGGAGCAGAGTTCTGCTGCTGGCTTCTCTGTGCTGTTCTCCCTCTGCCTCAGGGCTGGGTGAAAAACTGACCCTGTCACCAAATCAGGCACAACCTGACCCTGTCACCAAATCAGGCAGAAGCTGATTCTGGTCACCAAATCAGGCACAACCTGACCCTGTCCAGAAGCTGACCCCATCACCAAATCAGGCACAACCTGATCCCATCATCAAATCAGGCAGAAGCTGATCCTGGTCACCAGATCAGGCAGAAGCTGACCCCATCACCAAATCAGACACAATCTGATCCTGGTCACCAAATCAGGCAGAACCTGATCCCATCATCCAATCAGGCACAGCCTGACCCCATCACCCAATCTGGCACAGCCTTGACCCCATCACCAAATCAGGCAGAACCTGACCCCACCATCAAATCAGGCAGAAGATGATCCTGTCACAAAATGAGGCGCAACAATCCCAGGCAGGCCAGAGAACAGCAGCATTTTCCAAGTGCCAGCCAGAGCAGCTCTAGCTGAGAGGACAAACAGCTTGGTTCCTTGAGCACGTCCTTTCCTGCTCTGTCATTCCCTGGGAACACGAGGGACTACGCTTTAGAAGCTGCATCAGTTTCAGATGTTGGTGCACCTCATTAATCAAAACACATCCTTTTGGAAGGCAGTTGATTGCAGCTGAGGCACAGAAGTGCTTACACCTCACCTATCCCTAGTGCCTGCAGGAGGGAAGAAAAACAGGGAAAAGACCTTTAGTGCTCTCCCTGGCTTAGTTCACCTTATCAAATCTACAGGAGCATTGGAAAAATGGAATTTATTTCCCCAGGAAAGCTCGTTCTATTAGAAATTGTGATGAAAATAATAATATTAAGTGATATTTGCACTGTGGAGTATTTGGAATGAGTCACAGGCAGTCTGGCTGTGCCAGGAGGTGGGAGTAGAAGAGGAGCAGGTAGAACACATGGGAGAAAGGATTTGGGAGAGAGCAAGGCAGAGGCAAACAAAGATGAGGAAGCATGTGCTGTGTGTGTGCGTGCTTGGTGGAGTCACTGCTGAGCAGCATTTTCTTGCCGTGGAGCTGCAGGAACACCCTGCTGCTCTGCATGGCACAGTCACCTCTGGCCAGTGGCTCCTGCAAGGGAAAAGGGGAGTATTTGCTCCCAAAGCAGAAGCACAGAGGTGAGGTGGGGATTTCCTCCCTGCCTGCCGTGGGCATTCCTTGCTGTGCTCAGCCTCCCTGCCTGCGCAGTTCACGTGATTTCCTTCTCCTAGCAGGTAGGATTTGCAATGTCTGAAACAACAAACATTCTAGAAAGCCTCAGATGCTGAACCTCTGCAAAAATATACACCAAAATCTCTCATATGGCCAAACAGATTCTTAATTTTACTCCAGTGGTTTCACAGGCTCGACACTAGGAACTATTTGAACCACTTTATCAATCTAGGAGCTTTTTAAACCGAATAAGCAGCCATTCCCAAAGAAGCACAGGCAGGGCTGATTGCCACCTCTTTCTCATATATTCTCCAGAAAAACCCTCTCAAATATCAAAAGGTAGGGAAATCCCTCATTGTAGCCGTTTTTCCCCGCTGCTTTTGCCTCTGTTACAGGAGGTGCCCTGTGGGCAGCAGTGAGGGGTAGCAGCATTCCCAGCCGGAGCCGTTTCCCCGAGCAGCCTGGGCGGGCAGTGCTGACTCAGGAGCCCCCTGGGAAGTGGGGTTCCCCCGCCGCGGGGAGAGCCCGCATTGCCAGCCCGGCCTCCCGCAGGCCAGCGGCGGAGCTCGCCCAGATGCAGCTGCCTTTTATTTATTCGGTTTCAGATGATTCTCCACATCCAACTCCGCAGGAGAGCAATAGTACCAGGGGAACAGCCAGGGGAAAAGGGTCCTTCCAGACCTCCGGGACGCTGCGGACGGGGGCAAAGGCAGCGTGTTCCCGGCGGGCAAACTTCTGCTAGGGAACACGGGCACTCCCGAGCCCCTGCTTTGCATGCAAGTGAGATTTTCAAGGTGAACCGCTGGCTTTCTTCAGATTTGGGTTCGCCCCTTCCCACAAACCCCCCCGTGCCTTCACAAGCAAACCTGCCCCGGCAGCCACACCTCCGGGCGGAGCAGGGAGCGCCCGCATCCGAGAGAAAAAGGAATATTCTCGCTCCTATTTATTTACTTTGTCATGTTTACGATGCTGCTGTTGATAAGCTGCCGGCAGCCCGGCGGCCGTGGCCGCTAACGCGAGGCGGGCCCGGGGCCCGG
>VXBC01000812.1:1113471-1188530 GCA_013399945.1 Ploceus nigricollis | reverse complement strand
CCACCGGAGCCCCAGCAGCCGCCCCCCCGGGCCTGCTCCTCGACCTCCATAAAAGTGGAGGGAGGTGGAGGGTGCGACCAGATCACCCCAGATGAGGAGCAGAGGCTCGGCCAGGCCGGTTTCATGCAGAGGCAGTTCGGGGCCATGCTCCAGCCGGGGGTCAACAAATTCTCCTTGAGGATGTTTGGCAGCCAGAAGGCCGTGGAGAGGGAGCAGGAAAGAGTTAAGTCTGCCGGGTTCTGGATCATCCATCCCTACAGCGACTTCAGGTACAACCCACCCCTTTCCACCCCCCTCCTTTCCTGGCCCACTCCAAAACAGCTGGCTGGCCCCTTCCCATGCCACCTCCTGCACAGGGCACCCACCCCAACAGAACTTTCCTGGGTCATTTCCTAGCCAGAGGAGCTGGAGGACACAGCCAAGATCTGCTCCACTCAAACAAGCTGCAGGTTTCCTTTACATTTCACCTTAATTTTAGTGTCCCCACACTATTAGTAATTTTAAATTGTTTTTAAACCAGTTGTCTTTGAGTTTTTATAATGGAAAGGCTCTCTTTAAGTTCGTTGTAAATAGGAAAAACTGTTCCCACCTGATGCACAACTTAAGATCTCTGATCTTAACTAGTCCTGCATCTCCATGGATGCTCTGCCTGATTGATGCTTCCCATTTTCACACCTCCAAGTCCTCTCCTTGCTCCTTCCAAGAGTTAGGCAGGGATGTTGCTACTGTTGCTGCTGTGTAGGCGTCTTACTGCAGCATGGCTTGTCAGGAATTGGGATGTGCAGAGGATGGCAGGTTCATTAACAAGGTTCTTAACAGAGAAAGAGCCTCTTTTGCATCTATACAGCCTCATTTGCAAAATCAGTTTGGATTGGGAATAGTTAACACTGACTTTGCCAAAGTAATGGCTTGCTCTCACTCCACACCAACATTTCCGTGGAGGTTAATAAGGAAATAAACTTGGAAACCCTAGAGCCAGTTTTTGTAAAGCCCTGTACAGTCCTGCACAGAGGGGCTGTGTTTGGGTATTTCTGAACAAAGTACTGTCCGCTGCACAGGTGAACTGTCCTCTGCAATATGTATGTAAAGCACTGCAATCAATAATTAATTACTGAGTGCAATCAATGGCTAAGGTTTATTGCTTCAACTTTAATTACAACAGGCTTACATCTCACATTTAAAAGCACACAGGAGAAGAATATTATTCAAACATACCTTTGTCACACTACGTGATTTTATTGAATGTGTGGACTCTGCAAGGAGCCATGCATGATCCCCACAAATACAGATAGCGAGACAATTGCAGGAAGGAGTTTCAGGGTGGATTTGGCCTCCCAAAGGCAGAAATGACAGAAACCTCTTGACACCACCTATTAGGGATTTAGCAAGCAGCCCACATGCTTAGCGGATTCAGCACTGGCACTGACCAGATTCCTTGATATTTGCTTGGATTAACAAACGTTATTAGAAGGCTCTCTGAGTTGGAAGACTGCACTGTCATTTAAATTCAGTGCATTCAAGTGTCCCAAGCACACAGCTGACTGAGCTTAGGAGGGTTTCCAGCAGCTACAGCATGATGCAGAGTCCTTGCAAGCACAGCCTTACCCAATCCCACACTGGAACCAGGAGAAAATTGCCTCCCAGTGAGACTGACCAAGTAATAGCTCCCAAACACTGAAATGTGAGAATGAGCAGCTTTCAAAAGAACAAAACCAGTTTCGTACTCTCAGCTCTGTTTGCAGTATTTGCCATGAGTCTGGAGTTTAACTGCTGTGTTTTCTTGGATTATTCTAGCAAGGTGTGCTCTGTGTTGCACCCTCAGGAAATTTGGGGTTGAGTCTCTGTGTTGTATCTGGAGTTAGGCAAAAGCAGTGTTCAGCTTCTGTATCCTTCTATCTCTGTAGTGGGTTTATTCCCTTCCATATCTGTGCCTGTTTTCAGCACAGAACCAGCCTGGCAAACTCCAGCAGCAGGAGATGAGGTAACCACCTTGCCCAAGGTGAGATGGTCCCAAGAGTTTGGGATTTTAAGGTTCCTACAGAACCAGTGCTTATTCTGTAAGATGATGAGGTAACTTTTCATTCCTGAGGCACTTGGCTATGGGGCCACTTCTAGCCTTGCCCAGAGGAATGGAGTCTGCTGGCAAGCGTGGCTCCCCGAGCCAGATGATGGCACGGAGCTGCTGGCACTGAGCTGTTTGTGCGTGCAGAGCTCTGTGGGTGCACTCCTGGTGTTAATGACAGCCCCTGCCCTGATGGAGCTGGGAAGGCATGGGGAGCTGCATGTCTGTACCCTGGGGCACATTCCAGGTGGGCTGGTTTCCTTGTGAGCTGGTGTAGCAGCCCAGCTGCACGGGCTGTGTCCCTGCTGTCCCCCTGGGCCGGGGCAGTGAGGTGAGTGTCTGGAGCCATGTTCCGAGGCCGGGAGGAGCTGGATGCACCACTGCCTGCTCAGGGGGGATATTTCCAGGGAGGCTTTGTTCACCCCTGTTTCTAGGTCACCTGCAGCAGATCTGTTTGGATAGGAATGCTGCTTAGAGAACGTGCCTGGGCTTCCATGGAAAGTGACCTGTGGACAATGGCTGCCTTGAAGGGGAAGAGTGGGAGCCTTCCCACCTTCTGTTTGGGCTTTGTGTTCCCTCTTGCCCTCTGCCAAAGCATATCTCTTTGAAACAACTCCTGTGAATATGGCTAACATTTTTTGACCTCTGGAATGCAGCAGATTGCACCAAAGAGCAGATCTTATCAAAATATTTGCAAGAGCTGTATCTGTGCCCCAGAGGAGGGTGTTGTGTGCTTGGGGAATTACGCAGTGCAATTCCTGACTGTTCCATGTTCCAGCCGGCTGCGGATCCCGGAGCCTCGGGATCTTGGAGGCTCCATTATCCTGCCCTTGGCTGGCACCAAGGCTGTGCAGCAGCGTTTGCTGGTCAAGTTTCAAAGTGAAGAAAAGGTTTAGACCCCGAGCTGGCTTTCTGTGCCTTTGGAGGAAGCTGCCTCCCCTCTGTGAGCGAGGTGCATCTCCAGGCTCCAGGGCTCCAGCCCTCGTGACTGCCGGCTCCGGGCAGCTGGAGCTGGGAAGTTTGCATGGAACACTCCAGGCCGATGCACTGCTGTGAAATGACATTGGTGCAATTCTCCGACTCCACGGAGTCGCTGCTCCTTCGCGCTCTGCTTCAAGAGGAGTTCCTGATTTGGAATAGAACAGAGGCTTTCATCGTTGTCTCATTAAATTACCATTTTAGCATCTAACAGGGCTAATTCCAGTGGCAAATCTATGACCCTCCAAGAGTAAAACAAATTAATATAGATTCAGGCTCTGTTGATCTCTGCTTTTAGTCCATTGTGAGGGGAAAAGACATCAAATGACTTTTATAAAAATCAAGCTCAGTGCCCCTGAATACTCCTGACTAATGCAGTGGGCTGGTTCTAGAAGCACTTAAAAGGTGTCTTGGCAATTTCTAATGAAAATTAAGAATCCTGGCTCCCGTTCTGAGGTGCAGATGTGTGTGCTGGCAACTGGAGCTCATTTGCATCTGTGGTTGATTGCACATCAGTGCAGAGCCACACTGTATTTCCTAGATCAAGATTTATCTGTGACTTTGAAAGCTCTTCCACTGAGTAGACAGAATTGTATTTTATTGCTTAGAGGAAGCATTGATCCAGTACAATTGGTTTAATAAAAAAATTCCAGACAAACAATGATCTGTCTAGTTCGTAGCTGACTGAAGCATATGGTTGTAGCTGCTGCCCAAAATTGCTTGCAAAAAAAGTGTAGCATGCTGCTTTTAGAAAGACCTGAGAACAGATACACTATCTGAGGGCCCAAAATAGTCCCAGCAGTGGATGTAAATAGAACTGCACATTATTCACTGCCCAGTAATCTATTAACTTCCTCACGGCGAAGAGAAGCTGCTGTCTCTTGGAAAACAATGGCAAACATTCCGCTCGATAGCAGACCCAACTACAGATTTTAGAATTCTTCTTTTCACTGCTCTCCATTACTTGTCATACTTGTGTGCAAACAGATCCTTTCTTTCGTTTGCTTCCTCTGCCAGCGCTCCCTGGCTGCTGGGACCCTGGGGAGGTTTCTGTGGCAGCAAAAACCAGGTGCTCAGGTGGGAGGCATAAGAGGAAAGAACAAAATCACTGCTTCCCTTCGTGCTGCAGTGTCCCTCAGCCTCCCTTCTCGGGGGGAATCAGTGGGATTTACTAATTATAGTCCTAAGAACTGAACCCAGTAGCACTGTGATGGAGCAGAAATGGGAGGGATGTGTTTACCTTTCCCACTCTCCTGAGCAGACCTGATCTCCAGTGCCTCTCCGAGCGCTGCTCTGGCTGTGCACACTGTTCTCACTGGGAAGCTTTTCCCCGTGCTTTAGAAGGGTAAACAACTGGTGGAGAGTCCAGCAGTGCTGAGTGACTTTGGCAGCTCCCTTGGGTGGGGGTTGCTCCCTGCTCTCAGGCAATAATGCCCTTTTGTCCATCTCCTGCCCAAAGTGCTGCTCCTTGTGCTGCCCTCCCTCCATTCCTGCCCACGCCCAAACGCTGAGTCCATGACTTGCCCTTTGCTCCAAGTGCCCGCACAGAGCAGGAGGTGCAGCACTTGGGAGTTCTGGCTCAGGGAAAGGGCAGGGAACAGTGGCTTTGGTGGCAGGACCTGTGCCTGGCATTGGACTCCAACAGGGGTTGGGTTTGGAGGGGGCAGCTCCCAGGCTTGGCTCTCTTCTCCTCCTCTCTGTGGTGATGGTGTGTCCCTGGGGTGGCAGGGGGATGCTGAATGTGGAGATTGGAGACAGATCCCTCTGCCTTTGCTGCAGAGAACTTCCCAGCCAATTCCCAGGGCACTTTGCTGGAGCAGAACAAGGGGATCCCAACACGAATCATACAGAGGATAATCCAAATTCTGCTGAACACATGGATTGGGTCTCTGTTGTCTTCAGTGGACTTCCAGTCAGGCTGCAGAAGAACCATGGCTCTGTGACTGTCGTAGTTGAGATGGTCACAGTAAAAAGCAACACACTCCATTTTCAGAAGGCTTCAAACCTTGTTTTATTCTAGCATGCATGCTTTTTATTCATTCTTACAAAACTCCTAAGTTTGCACTTTACTCATTGGTTTCAAGAGACAAAGTGCTTATTGGAATAGACAGTTGCAGGTTTCTCTTATTTATCCTTCTTTTCTTTCTTGGTTTCTATGTGAACGACCTTGGTAGGAAACTCTTTCAGGGGAGAACATGGATCCTCTTATCAACCTTCTCTCTGGCTCACAGAAGTCATTGTAAAACCTCTTCCACATGTGACCATGAGCTAAGGGAGTGAAACTCCTGCATCCGTACTTCCCATGTCCATAGGCAAGGCAGGCTTTGTGCCCCAGCTCACTTGTCAGGAGGCAGAGGATAAATAATCCCACACCAGACAGTCCATGTAGGAGCCCAGATTTTTGTAGGAAACGTGTTCACATGCCTGAGCTGGAAAACAGGAAGGCCTCAGTAAAGGCAGCACCTCAGTGGGTCACCATGGTAAAATATTTTAGGACTAATATTGCTGTATTTTCAGGTGGAGAAAAGGAGATAACATAAATAAACAGTAAAGCAAGCACTGAGATTTAACAAAGAGCTATGGTTAAGATTTTTGCATAAACTTAAGCCAGGCCCTTCACACCAGTCTCTGGCAACAGATGAAGACATTATCTCTCCCAGAGAAGCTCCTCCCTCAGTGCACTCAGGGATGGCTCCTTTGGGAAAAACCATCAACATTTCCTCCATCTCTTCTTGTAAGATAACATATCTTATTTATTATATCTTATTCAGATCCTGATGTGGAAAAAGAAGGTTAATTTTCTCATGGCTTCACAAAATATTCACTATGCTAACAATAAATGTTCAATTCATTTCCTGACAGCAAGAAAATTGGAAATATCATCCCCAGGTTATAGTGAGGTGACACAGAGTGGTGGGGATTGAGGTAAAACCATCCCTGACCTGGGTGTGGTGGAACTGAGGCCCAGCTGTGCAGAGCAGGAGGCCTCACACAGCATCCCCCTGGTCAGAGCTGTGCCCTGGGGGCTCTGCAGGGAATGGGCCATCCCTGGCACTCAGAAGGGCTCATGAGGACCTGTGTGAGGAGCCATGGGTGCCCTGAGAGGACTGGGCACATTCTGGTTTGGACCATTTCTTAGGCTGGCTCTGTGAGCAGCCAGACTGGGAAATGGGCCCATCCCTCCCACCCTCTTCCCAAGCCTCTGCTGCTTGTTGGTTTGTCTGTTGTTATAGCAAAAAATAATCACTGATGTAAACAATGACATCGTGTTCTCTCCCATCCTCATCCCTGAGTATTATTGCAGTTACAGCTTGGGATTGGGCTCCTTGCCTGACACTTCTGCAGGAGCTCTCTGGCAGAGGGGGAGGCTCCAGGGCTCTGCTCACCTGCCCTGGCCATCACATCCTACCTGCAGTTCCTTCTGTCTTGCACTGCAAACCTGCCAGGCTGGGCAAGAAATGAGCTCCTACAGAAAATCTCCTCAGGCACACGGCTGCCCCAAGGCCGCCCTCCCACCTTGGAGGAGGCAGGAATTCTCTGGGAAGCCCTGGTTTGATCCATGTCCTGAGTGTAACATAACACAGCCAAGCTCCTGTCTGCTGTTTCCTACCCCGAGCTTCTGACTTTGCAGTCTGATTTTTAATGCAGTGTTTTGTACAGTTGTTAGGGTTTTAAAAACAAGTCAGTCTCTCCCTTTGGCATATCTCTGGGTTCATTAGCAGGTGTGGAGCTGTAAGGCTGTGCTGCACTGCCCTCTGCTCTGAATGAAGCAGTGGCTGTAGCAGGGAGCTACAGCAAAGAAAAGATGCTGCACCACATTCCAGGGCTGCTCCAGGCTCCACATGAAACACAGTCTGCCTGTTGTAATTCCCTGCTAGTTTTCTCCTCACCTTCAGCCCCACTCTCTCCAACCTGTTGTCTTCCCCATCAAACCTGAAGTTTGTGTTTCTCATCCCATCAGTGCCAGCTCCATTTTCTAGGCTCCTTTGGCAGGTGTCTTGTCCAGCCAGTCCTAGATGCCAATATCCAGCTTCTTTCTCACCTGATCACTGATTTCCACCTCGTTTGCAGTAATACCTCTCCCCCTCACCCCTTGCCATGTTCCAGTGTGTTGGGTTGGCATTCACTCATCCACTTCCAGTCTCCATCCTTATCCTTCAGCTTTTTCTCTGGGTGGGTCTCTGCAAATCAATTCCTTCTCCTTCTACATACTCTTAGTTGCTATTGTCCTTCTGACACTTCCAACAATCTCAGTTTTCTCCATCCCCTTTCTGACTTAAGAATGGATCATTTTTCCCAGTAATTTAAAACCCTTCCACATTATCTTTCTCCTTATCCTTGGACACTGCCAATGTTTAGACAAAAGCTATTTTCTAGTTTTTAAACTTGAAAGATCTCAATCCTCAGACCTAAGCATTTAACATGATGAATTTGTCTGGAAGCACAATCTCCACTGCAGAAGAATGAAACAGATTTTATTTGAAGTAAAAATGTGGTTTCTGAGGGTAAAACCCAGAGAGTCAGTGTAGGACTTTGCAGCACTATTTTAAGGAGGTAAACTTGGGGTTTCAATCCAGTGTTATTCTGGTTAGGTAACTGTGCTCGTGCTTTCTGTGGCACCGAGGTTTTTTCTGCTCTAGAGTCACTGCTGCTGCACTGAAATCCATTTATTATACAGATAAAAGAGTGATCTTTGTCTGGAGATAACATAGTGTCATTTTAGCTTGAAACCATTGAAATTTGTCTTTGTTTCTGATGTGTTATGAGCATCTCATTAGCAAGCCCATGAATTCCTCAGTTTGCTCTCAAAACCAACTATCTGAGCTCTCATCTCTGCCAGAGCAGAGATTTCCTCCTTTCTCTTATTTTTGAAAGCTGTGTTGGTGCCAAGGCAGTTATAGGTCAATTGAGTTATTGTTGGTTCTAATTGGCACTCTAACAAGCTATTAAATCAATTTACCTACAGATGAATGTCACTCAAAAAGGAAGGTGCCAGCTCCTTTTGAGAACTTCAAAAAGCCCATTTCCACTGCTGAGTGTGAGGGAAAGGTCAGGCTGCAGGGAAGTGGCTACTTGAGATTTGCCCCCAAAGTGTTGGTGCCACGAGCTCTGTGGCTGAACACAGGCCAGGCTGTGAGGAGGGATAAGAGCATTCTCAGAACTCGAGGCCAGGAGGAAGAATTAAGAACATCACCAGCTCTGACAGATCTCTTGCATCCCTTGCTGGGTGTGTAAGGAAGCATGGGTTTATTTCCATGTGGAAGGATGCAGGTGCTGTCCTCCTCCTTCACAGGTGTGTGTCCCATGTGCTTTCCTGTGGCTGTGCATGCAGGTGCAGTGTCCACAACCATCTTCCAAGCCAGGCAGCCCCCAGCTGGTGACATCATTGCCTTTTGAATGTCTGGAGATTCAGGAGCTTTCCTGAAGAGTCAGAGCCATTATGGTGAACAGGGTTGATTTAAGTTCCTTTCTGAAACGTTTGGATGACCTCTCCCCCCAGCAGCACTGCAGAGCTCATCCCCACGGAGCTGAGCACTCCTTGGCTGTAAAGCTGTCACTCCTGAGCCTGCAGGGCAGGACAAGGGCTCTTACCCAAGCATCCCTGGCAGTTCAGAGTCCAAGCTGCTGTCCAGCACAAGCAGTGAGGAGTGCTCAGGGGTTTGGTGAGGCTCAGGGCAGAGCAGGATGCAGCTTGGCTCCGTGCAGCTCTGCAGTGCTGACAGCACCAAGCCCGGGTTTGTCAGCAGACACAGCACTCAGGACTCCAGAAACACAGCAGAGGGAGCAGATGTGTCCTGGGCTAGCAAGGTGCTCTTAGAGAGACCTTTTCCTGCCCCTTGCCCATGCTGAATGCTTTGCTAGCTGGGAAGTCCCTTTGCAAACTGGAATTATTCATTGTGTGCAGTATCAAATGTGGTCACTGCGTGCCTGGTGTTAGCACCAGGCTGGAGGAAAACCAGGCTCTTATCTCCCAAGGAGATGCTGCAGGCAGCAGGGGAAGACAGTGCCGTGAGAGCAAAGCAGATGAGCGGCCAAGGGGGAATTCCAAGGTCAGTTTGAGGGCCCACCACTTCCACGTTCCAGGGGCACAGCAGCTTCCCCAGCGATGCTCGAGAGCTAATCTCATTTGTGGTGACTCGTCCAAATGTGCTAATTAAGGATTTAACTCGCGGCCTCTTTGGATGGAGAGGTTGTCTGTGTGTGTGCATCCATTGTTCCAGAGCTCAGAGGCAGGAGAGGAGCTGCAGCTTGCCAGCTGACTCGGTGCAGGAGCTCTAACTCCTGGTTTTTCCTTGTCACAGCTGTGCTCCGGGTGTTTGTGAGTGCCAGGCAATCAGGAGCTGTGCAGGGAGTGGGACTGGGAGCACAGGAACTCTGCCTGGAGTCGCTTCTCCTGCTCCTGGTCAGAACCTGGGCACTGTTACAGTGTGATCCTCATCCCACCTGAGCACGGGGAAGGCATGGAAAACCCTGGAAAACCCGGGGAGATCCATTTGGATGTGCTGGGTGTGGGAAAGCAACGTCTGGCAGTTATCAGCGCTTGGGAGGAGATAACAGCTGCATTCCAGAGACTGGGGGACTCCACAAACCCTGTCCTTCCCGGTGGTGTCAGGGCAAGGGGCTCACTCAGCTCTGCACTGACAGCTCTCAGCAGGGCAGCTGTGCCTCTCGGGGGCACTGGGGGCAGGGGAGCCCCTCCCTGGGCCCCCTTGTGTCCAGGTGCAGAGCCAGCTCAGGGACACCCCGGCTCTGCAGCGGGCACAGCTGGGCAGTGCCTGCCTCACTCCTGCCATGTCCTGCCCCAGCTCTCCCAACAGCCCAAGAGATAAGAGAAAAGATAATGATGCCTGGCTCCATGCAGCTTTTTTAACAATAGCAAACCCACTTTCATTAAGCACAAATTCTTGATACTTCACCTTTCCCCCTTCACTTCAAAGTACTAATGCATGCACAAGTTACACTTCTATTAATAACAAGAGGAATATATTTTTCCATCCCTATTTTCCTGTGAATGGTGGGGAGGGCAGGAGGAGGGACCAGTCTAGACTGCAGATGATGGTCTGTTCTCCTTGATGCCCATACAAAGCACTCGTATCGTGCTCATTTAGCTGTGGATGCTCTTGGAATGACAAGCAGTGCCTAGCAGACAGAAGGACAAGCTGGAAGGGATGGCAGGCATACAGGTTGGACCTGTGAGCCATCCTGAGCTGAATTCTCCATGTCTTGATTTCTCCAGCTTTAAGAAAAGGGGTGATGGTGCTGCCAGGGGACATGGAAGATGCTGGGGGACTCTGTAATATTTTAATGTAACAGCAGATGCCAGAGGAAATACCAGCAAGGGTGGGGTTGGTCTCTACCAGGCAGTTTCATGAGGATTTCTTTGGGATTCTCCTTTTCTGTGCAGTGCTGTAGATTTGGTCTCACCTATTGTCCATCTTTTATCAGGACCCCAAAAAGCAGTGGAGCTGTGTACCAATAGGGGATTTCTGAATCATCAGTTCCTGTGTCTTGATAAGGGAAGAGATTACCATACTCTCCAGTTCCATGTATGGTGCTCTATTGTCTGGCAGGTTTAGAACTAGGCTGGAAAAAGACAGGAAAAAAGCCTGCATGGAGAGGCAGGCAAGATGGATTTTACCTTTTATGTCCATAAATGAGAATTGTGCAGCCCCTGCATGGGGTTTGGAGATGCTCTAAGAAGAAAATGTTCCCTCTTTCCCTCACCAGTCGTGTGTACTGCAGGGTGTGCTTCCCTTTTCTTTGGGAATATGGGACTCTTGACTTCAGTAAACACTCCCAAATACCTGGTCTGGCACAGGAGCTGCAAGGTGTGGCAGCCCTGGAAAACATCCCTGTCCTGGTTTAGGACAATCCCTTAGGTCTGGAGGTGATGTGTTGTGACCGTTGGCTTTCATTGCAAACACCAGTGTGCTCCATGCCAGCCTTGCTCAGGGCACTTCCCTGGGTGTGCTGTGCCTGGGACATCCAGGCCTGTCCCACAGCTGGCAATGGAACAAAACCCTGGCTCACAGACGTGCTTCAGTCCAACTCCAGCTGTGTCCATGGCTGCTGGCTAAACCCTGAGTGCTTCTGGACAGCTTTGGGGCTCAGTTTGTGAAACCACAGGGAGAGTTGCGCTATTGGGGTCTCCCCTCCTTCCTTCCCATTGTGATGGGCTCCTCTGCTGTGTCTGCAGCACTCCTCCCTCATCCCACTGGCTTCTCCTTGCCTGCAGATCCTGGCGGGAAGTTGGGCCCAAGCCTTCCAAAGCAAGGCAACCCCTTCTGCAGCACGAGCAGGAATTTGGGCTAACAGTGGCAGCTGTGGGTATGGCCTAGGACTCCTGCTTTCCAACAGGGGATCTGGAAGCCTCATTTGCAAGTAAATTCACACAGCCAAATCTGCACTGCAGACAAAAAAAGATTTGCCTTGACATCATCTGCCCTGCTCTGCGCTCCGCAGTCAGGCAGGAGAGCAGAGCACAGCTCCAGCCTCTCCAGCTCAGCAGAATTAAGGCTAAGCTTCATCATGAGCTCATGCAAGCTGTTCCCACCCCAAATAATTGGCTGCTGCATGCTTTGTGTCTGTCTAGCCATTGCTGCATGTGGGTGGGTGTGTTGTGTGTGTGTGAATGAGTCTGCTGTGGAAATGAATGCGTAACATCGGGGGTGCAGCTGATAATAAAGTGCCTTGGGAATGCTGGGGCTGGCAGCAGTGTGAGGCAGAGCTGAGGCCCTCAGACACCTGCACAGAGATCCCTCTGCCTGCTACCACAGCATGGGCTTTCCCACTTCAGATCACCACCACCTCTTTTTTGCTCTTCCTCCCACCCTAAACGCCCTCAGAAGCGTTTCCACCCTGTGTTTCCCATAGCTGGGATGTAAAAGCAGGACAAAAAGCAATGTAATTCCTCCAAAGCTCAGTCCCCCCATCAGCACAAGCCTCTTTGCAGGTGAAGAGGAAATGCCAGAGGTGCTGGTGCATCCATTGGGATGGGAGACAATGCAATCCATGAGTGTGGTTGTGGGGACACTGCTGGATGAAGTCAGGGATGAAACCCCTGTGGGGCTTGGCAGCTGTTCTGGGGTATTGCTCTCACAGGGCTGAGCTGTTCCCAAGCACTTCCAGTGCAATCATCACACTCACTCTCTCAGGAGTGGCAGGCCAGCAGCATTTCTGCCCACTCTCCCAGATAAGAGGTGCAGAGACAGGCTGTCAAAGAGCTCAACGAGGTGCCAGGAGCTGGGCCCTCCAATTTCCTCAGCCTGGCCCAAAGCTTCCAGCCTTGCTTTCTCTCCACACCCCCATGCCCAAGATTTTTCTGGGGAAAGGGCACCTCTTTGGTTAGGACAGGTCAGTGGAAACTGGTGGCTGCCCCAAACTGGGATCCTAAGGTCTGCAGCCCAGCTAGGGAAAAAGAATAGGGTTGGCTGTTCCTCTAGTGGTATGGGTCAGAGAGCAGCATGACTTTCCTACAGCTGGGCACGAGAGGAGAGCAGAGAATTCTTCACAAGCTCTCGGAAAACTTGCTTTTCCTAGGCAAAGTATGGCCCTGGCTGGCTCAGGGAGAGGAAGGGAGGGTATTCCAATAAAGGAGTTTTGTAGTAATATAAACTACCCAGATGATAAAAGCCCATGGCTTTGGCAGAGCAGCTCTGACCTTTGCAGGCAGGCAGGTGACACTGTGAGTAAGGGCAGTGCAGTTCAGATACTCCAGCTTTGCTCAGCCCCTGCCCTGGAGCTGCAGTGGTTCTGCTGCATTTCCCTCAGCTCAGCCTGGCTGCAGGGCTGGGTGAGATCATTCCTCCACACATTCTTGTGGATGCAGGAGGATTGATCACCATTCCTGTGAAATGAGGCTCATTAGTAGAGCCGAATTCCCAGGTGAGAATGGCCCTGGGGATGAGTTTCCCCCCTTGGAGGCACCTCAGGCCAGGTGTGACAGGAGCCCCAAATTCCATCCAGGCCCTGTGCTGGCACTGCGTGGGACCTGCTGGTGCTGCACTGCTGTCACTGAGCCCAGATTCCACTCCCAGCTTGGTGCTTGTGCAGTGGCTCTTCAAGGCAGGATTCAGCCAGCCTGGGGCTCTCTTGCTACAGTGGAAGTGGTTCAGAGCCCTGGATTTTCTGCTCTTTGCCCACAAAACAGCTATTTCTGATTCAAGGATGCCTTTCCTGAAGGAGATCCCTAATTTACTGTCTGAATATCTAATGAGCTAATATGGGTTTGGATACACTTGAGAGCAGAGCTGATCTGCTCCCTGCTTTCCCTGGCCTCCAGTCCAAGACCTCTGCTGTTCCCCACTGCAGTGACTTGAGAGCTTTCCCAGGTACCCTCACCACTGACCCATCTTCCTCCTCCTCTTCCTCAGCCTCCCTGTGGCCTCCCAGTGCCAGGGCTCCCCGCTGGGCTGAGGCACAGCACAGACATTTCTGCTGGCATGAAAGAACAAGAGCAAAGCCCTGGCTCTTGCCTTACTCTGAGCTTAAGCAGGACTGGATTAACTAAAAGGAAGAAAACCACAGAAATCATGTAATCATGATGGAAGTGCACGAGTTCCCAGCCAGTTTATGTGATATCCCAGCACATCCCTGCTGAAATCAAAGGCTGAGCCTGCTGCAGTGGCCTTGAAATGGGGTCCTGTGTGTGTGCAGAAGGAAAAACTACAAGGATGTTTCATGTTTTAGGGAAGAGGGCCCTTTGAGAGTGTGTTCTTGGGAAAGCTGGAATTCATTGAGACACTGCTGCCATCCTACATTCCCAAAACAGGGCAGGGAACAGACTTGCCTCTAGGCACCACAACCAAAGGATAAGACTTGTCTTTTCTTTTAAGGCACAAAACTTAAAAGCCTGGAATAGTCTTTTGTGGCTGTGACTCTCAGATCCCAGAGCATGTTTAGGTTCTTTTAGGATTTCCTCTTGTGCACTCAGGAGCACAAGCAGATTTTTCTAGGCTGGTGGGGACAGCAAAGTGCTCATCTCACAGTTCCTTGTGGTTCTCTGGGCTCAGGCATGAACAGAGCCTGTGCTGAGTTCCTGCCTTGAAGTATGGATTTAAAATTGAAAATAAACCCTTACACCACATTGAGTGGTACCTTCAGTGGCCAGGGAAGGGTTTGGCTGTCACTGCCTTGGAGCAGCTCCTGTCCTGCTGTCCCTGTGGTATCCATTTACTGTGTCAGCATGTCTCACAGCTAAAGGCTGTGGCAATTATGTGTCCCAAACTCCTTACAGAGGTTGTTGTTTCACATTGCCCTTGTAGCTTGTCTGAGCCTGATGCCAAAGTGGAAATACAAGGGGGGTGTTGTTATTTGTTGGGTTTTCATGGCTCTCATATCTGCTGTGCCCCAGCTGTGTGCAGGAATAGCTTTGTCATATTCCTGTGAAATAGCAGGGAGATCTATTCCCAGCTTATGGCTGGAATAGGAATATAGAGAAAAACCTTTATTTCCTCTTGGGTTGCTCATGCAGGCTCAGCCTGAGTGGTGCAGACATCACAAGGAGCTGTCCTGCCTGTCCCTGCAGTGTCCCTTTCCCAGCCTGTCCCTCTGACAGGCTGGAGCCTCCTCATTCTGTATTGATGGAAAATGCATCAAGCTGAATCTATTTCTGAAACAACTTGTTTCTGGCAGGTTGTTCATTTAAAAAATATATTTATTTCTAATTGCTGAGTGGAATGCTTAATGAATTCTTCTTTCCCAAGAACAATTAATCAAAGAAATGATTTAGGGTTGGCACTTGCTCCCCCAGGGCTCAATGGCTTTGTTCCATTGACTTAAATAGAGCAGGGCAAGTCCAGCCCATAGTGGAAAAGATTTATCTGAGCATTTTTCATGGTGCCCATCACTGTTTGTCTGCCTGTCCCTGGCACTCTGTGTGTTGGAGGAGCAGCACTGCCCAGCAGGGTCACAGCAAGTTTACAGAACCCTCCTTATCCTGGTGGGGATTTGGGATGCTGAGGAGAGAAGAGGCTGCAGCTCCAGCTTGCTCTGGAAGGTTTCTTGATGGGAACAAATGGCTGGAGAGGACTCTGTGGGTCACAGACCCTGCAAGTTTTGATAAGGGAGAACCCCCTGGGAATCCCCAGCACACCACAAGTCAGAAAGTTTGCAGAGTGTCCTGGGAAGAGCAGGAGAGATGCAGCAGCATCCCAGGTCTTGGCAAAGGGCAGGGGGTGCTGGGTGGAAGTGCCTGGATCCCCAGCACATGCTGCCATGCTCCTTTCCAGGAGTGTGTGTAGCACATTCCATGCCACACAGGCAGGGGAAAAGCCCAATTTCCTCCTACCAGTCTGACAGGAGGGGAAAGGCCTTAAATCTCCTGAATGTGGCCACTGAATTCTTTATATTGCATCTAATTGTGACTGAAAGCATCCCCTGTGGGCAGGTGTGTGACACTGTCCTTTCTGGGGAGGATGTATTTCACACATCCACTGTCTGCTTTTTTCATTCTGCTGTCCCAGGGTGTGCCCCAAGCCCTGCTCCTTCTCCTCAGTCCCCTGCCCCCCTCAGTTCCTGCTGGGTTTCCTCACTCCAGTCAGCCCAGCACAGGAACATTTGGAGGGACAGTACCAGTTCCTCAGGACCTGGGAGGGGCTTTGGGGGATGTGAAGCTCAGAGCTGAGTGTCCTTCACACTCTGGCTTGGATGTCAGCATTCCTGCTCTCTCCTCTTGGTTCTCTTGAGGGAGTGAGGCCCTCTGCAGTATCCACCCCTCTGTGCCTCAGTTTCCCAGCTGGCAGATGCTGGTGGGGAGACTCAGCCTCCTGCCCTAAAAAGCTCTGAGGTCAAAAGGGAGGCAGTCTCTGGGGAGCTCCTCAGTGCTTCAGTACAGGCAGTAATTAATTCAGCAGCCATTCCGGGGGGAGGGATAGTGGATTCATGTGGATGCCTTAGGTAAGCACAGCCTCAGTACACTATGTTTCTTCTGAGACTGAAAATAATCAGAAGCAATTGGACTTTTTTTTTTCTTAACTGCTGCATTTTTAGAAGGTGATTCATCTCTTGTCTGGGGTCTGGGCTACCTGAATAGCCCCAAGATCCCAGCAGCATTAGTCTTTTTGAGGATTCATTGTGCTCCATTGCAGCCTGAATAACTCATTACAAACAAGAGTCTGATGTGAGCAGCAGGAGAGCTGGGCAGGAGAAGCATTTTGTGCTTTGGAAGCTGAAGTACACACAGGCTGTGCCTCGTTACCTTTTCAGGTGCCTTACTCCTTCCACCCCACTCCTTCCCCATGGCAAGAGGCTCTGGCATCACTGGCTGTGAACCTTGTCTGGAACAGTGGTGCCAGCAGGGACATTTCCCACCAGGGCTAAAGCAAGGATGTAAACCAGGGAGGGTTCCCAGAAAGTGATGTGGATCACGAGGAGCTGAAGGTCTGAAACACAACCATGTATGTGCTCCATCCATCCCAATCCATGCTCCTGAAACATTGCTCTTCTGGCACTGCCTCCAAGGCCTGAGCCATATTGACTGGGTGCAGAAAATCCACATTAAAACCTGGCCATCCCTCTTGGCCAGAGTGTGTTTAACTCCAAAGCCACACCCAGGAAAGAAGGGATTTGCCCAGGAGTGACCCCTCTCCTGCAGGAGTTCTTCCCCTGTGCTGTGTAAGCCTCAGGGCTGTGGGGAGCTGTCCTTGCCAGGGGTGACAGCCACATGCAGCCAGCACCTTCTGTCACTCTGGCTTTCCCTGTCCTCGCTGAACATGTGCTTTAGGAAGTTTGGATCCTTCAGAAGGAGGCAGCTTTGAATATGATCATTCCAGCAGACCATTGGAAACCCCAAACTGCTTTGTGTCACCTCTTTCTGGCAGCTTTGAGCATTCCTGTGCTGCCATTAGCCAGGACAGAGGTCTGGCTTTCCTCCCTGCCCCATCTGGCACACCCAGGGCTCACCCAGCAGCAATGTGTGCACGGTGCTGAGCTCTGGCAGATGCTGTTGCCTGTCTCAGACATAAATCCTGGGAGCTGTGCAAGTTGGAGAGAGGCTGAGAGAGCACATGTGCCTTGGAGCAGAGCTGGAGTAAATCATGCAGCTGAACAGCAGCTTCAGGTTTGATCCATCCTCAGGCACTGGGAGCTCTCCAGTGCTGTCTGGGCTTTCCTTGTGGGGTGGCTGATGTGGCTGGCCCAGGGCTCAGCTGGGCACACACACAGATGTGGTACCTGGGTGAGTTACTGTGGGGATGGTTGTCCTGGTGCTGCATGCTTCAAAGGTTATGGCAGGTATCCCAAACCTGAGCTCTGGAGTCTTGAGGAGAGCCTGGGTGTGGGAATGATCACAGAATCCCAGAATGGTTTGGCTTGGAAAGGGCCTTAAAGCTCATCCCATTCCAGCCCCTGCCATGGGCAGAGACACCTTCCACTGTCCCAGGCTGCTCCAAGCCCCGTCCAGCCTGGCTTGGACACTGCCAGGGATCCAGGGGCAGCCACAGCTGCTCTGGGCACCCTGTGCCAGGGCCTCACCACCCTCACAGGGAGCAATTCCTTCCCAGTATCCCATCCATCCCCGCCCCTGGCAGTGGGAAACCATGAAGGGACCCCAGTGAGTCCCAGCCTTCAGGAGCTGGGGCACAGCAATGCCCAGGAGGAACATTTTTAGCATCTTGGATGGTGGGAAGTCTTGTTCTCAGCTGGCAGATGACTTAGCAGGGTTTGTCACTTCCTTGGGGACAACTGCAGAGTATGAGGGCATAAATATGTCAGTGCAAGGCAGAAAGCACTGCAGTGTCCCTCCACACCCCCCACTCCCCAAACTGTGATTCTTACCTAGTTGTGTGACTCATGTCATTTCTCTGCCTTATTTTGGTGTTTAATTTTAGTAAATTTGGCTTCCTAGTGGTGAGAGTGACATCCTCAGCTCACATAAACCCATATTATGTCAAGACAAACATGTCAACACAAAATAGTTTAGAAGCCAGCCTGTCATCCCTGTGACTTCCCAAAGAGATGAGTGTGGAAGGTCCCTGGTGTCGGTGACGTGTGTCCTGTGCCACTCTTGGAGCAGCTCTGAACTGAGAGACATCCCCAGAGCCCCCTGCCCTGGCTGAGCCCCAGCCTGGGCAGCAGGGCAGGGGGGATTCTGCCCCTCTCAGGTGAGACCCCACCTGCAGAACTGCCCCAGCCCTGGGGCCCTGCACAGCAAGGACCTGGAGCTGCTGCAGCCAGGCCAGAGGAGGCACCAGGATCATCAGAGGGATGGAGCAGCTCTGCTGGGAGAGCTGGGATTCTTCACCGGCACAGGAGGAGCTTTGGGGTGACCTCACTGTGGCCTTGCAAGGGCTGAAGGAGCTGACAAGAGAGATGGAGAGAGACTTTGAACAAGGGCCTGGAGGGACAGGACAGGGTTAGATGGGATACTGGGAAGGAATTGTTCCCTGTGAGGGTGGGCAGGCCCTGGCACAGGGTGCCCAGAGCAGCTGTGGCTGTCCCTGGATCCCTGGCAGTGTCCAAGGCCAGCCTGAAGGGCCCTGGGCTAGTGGGAGGTGTCCCTGCCCATGGCAGGGGGTGGCACTGGGTGGGCTGTAAGGACCCTTCAAAGCACTGTGATTCTGTGATGATATGATAGATACCATATCTATCAGACATATCTACAGCATCTATAGACAATTATGTTGCCACATGCCCCCAGCTGGGGAATAATTAGCATTGACTCCATGGTTCAGAAGGCTGATCAATTGCTTTATTATTATCTTATACTATATTATACTGTACTTATATTGCACTATATTACACTAACAAGAGCTATCACTAATTAGCAACAAGAAAACCCGTGACTCTCTCCTGACACAGCTGTGGATCCAATTGGTCAATGAATCCAAACAACCACCACCAGAATCCAACCCAGCAATCACCTTGGGTAAACAATCTCCAAACACATTCCACATGGGCACAACAACGAGCAGCAACAAGTGAGATAAGAATTGTTTTGATTCTCTTTGCTTCTCTCACAGCCTTCCGTGGGAAAATGCCTGGGAAAATCTGTGCCTGCTCTCTGTGGCCAGAGAGCTGCTGCCATAGTTTCCTTCCCATCCCTGTGTACAAACCAAGCCCTTCCCCAGCCCTGCTGCTCTCTGAGACAGCTCAGAGCTCCCTGGTGCAGATCCTCCCTGCCTGGGGTTTGACTCATGGATGGTGGATGTGGGCCAGGGCCTGAACTTCATCATGTCACAACTAATGCATGTCTTTAGGCTTTAATCCTTCACATTCCACAACACGTTCCTGATGGCTTGGAGGCTGCAGCCCTTATTGATCCATCCCTTCTGTACAACAGCAACATATGGCACGTTTCCATGGCAATAGGTCCCCCTGAAGGGGCTTCCTTCCCTTCCTCACTTTATTGGTCTTTTCCATTATTAAACCATCAGAGATAAATGCACACAGGAGAAGGGTCAATGTGTGGATCAATGGGCAGCAAACAAAGAGGAACTTTTCCATATTCATACAAGCAGGAGATTTCAGGAGATCAAACAATGCAGAATTGCCAGGCCCTGAGATAGCAGCTCATGCATAATGTATTCTGGGAACTCTGCAATCAATACACATCCAACACCTTGGAGATAGACCCCTAGGATTCAGCTGCAGGTGGGCAGGGACAGGGGAATCCACAAATGTTTGTGAGGGCAGTAGGGTGGGGCTTGAAGAGAGCTTAACTCTGCTTTCAGTGCTGCAAACAGAACGTGGTGCTGAATTCTCTGCCCGTGGAGGGTGTGGGGTGGGAGGTTCCTTCCTGCTGCTGGGGTCTGGTGAACCAGCCATGGAGTGAAACCTGCTTTGTGCAATGGTGTGACCCAAAATGGTCTGAGCTTCTGTGGGGACAGGAGTCCTCCGGACATGGGGCTGATGGTGGCTGCACTGCCCTGCTTCCCTTCCCAAGGAATCCTGTAAACCTCCCAGGGAATGTGCACCATTCCACCCTCACACGGTGTCTCCAGCCCCTGCTGCAGTGAATTCCCACTGCAGGACAATTTATATCCGTGCTCACCTCGGTGGTGCTGTGAGAACAACAATAAATTGTCTGGGTTCAGTGTGTACATGCTGCTCCTTTGGGCCTTCAGACAGAGAGGGGATAAGCTTTCCTAGGAGTAGTACCATAAAAATTTCACTGCTTCTGCAGCTTGTTGCAGGGGAATTCTCCATGAGATATTAATAGCTGTGTCCAAGCAAGTGAGAAAATGTTAATAATGTTGCTTTAGTCGGAAATGGGATGTGTGCTCTGTTGGCCTCCACGCTCCAAATTTAGAGGCGGAACAAACCAAGTCTCTTGTGGCTATCTCTGGCTCTGTGAGAGAAATGAAATCTTGTTTATTTTTACCTTTCTGGGAAGATTGGGTTCTAAGTATAGATTTAAGATAGGCTTTGTTAGGCTGGTATCTGCAGGCAGGAAGGCAGTGGGAGCTGAGGACAGTGGGCATTGACTCCGTGGGGCCAAATCCACTGGGACTTTGCTGAGTACTGAACCATGGGTATGTCAGCATGACTGGGAATGAAAGTGCACGAGCATCCTGGTTCTGGGTGGTCCAGTTTGTCTGCAGAGCCAGGACTGGGAGCAGGTGTTCATCAATTGAACAGAAATCCTGGGAAATGCTTATCCAAGTCCTGTGGAGCCCCTTGCAGGGTTAGGACTCCCAGATTGGATGGACCCTCATTATCCTGGGACAGATGCAAGGCAGGCAGCAGCACTCCAGCCTCCAGGAGCCTTTCTGCAAACGTGGTTTGCTCAATCCTTGAAACCCAGCTTAGGATGTGAGTCCACTCACCCTCAGAGGATCCACCTCACAGCTGGGATGCTGCTGTCCTGGCCACAGCACTTCAATCCTGTCCTCACTTCCCACCTGCCTGGAAGTGAACACACCTCTGAGCAGGGCTGGCAGCATCCCTTCCACTGGCTTTTCACATGCTTGAACACCACTTCATGTGGCTGTGGTTCCTGACTGGTGCACTTGAGCACAAAGATAATGCAAAGTGAGGGGTTTTCTGAGGCAGGAAAGCAGCAAACACAAGGAAGATGTTCCAGCAAAGTCGCTGAAGGTCAGGACTGTCCATCTTGGCTGATTCATAAAGCCTCTTTCAAACTGAGAGGGAGACCAGGGAAGTGTCTGTGTCTCAGTGATTGGCGTTTGTGTGAAGGACAGTCACCAGCACCTTCTGGGGGCTCCTCTGGCAGCTCCCCTGGGCAGAGCTGAGTGTCCCACATGGGGCTGTTCTCCCTCCCTGCAGAGCCCACACGAGGGGAAGGTGTTGCCGTCTCTCCTGGGGGAATAGTTGATGAAAAAGGCCCTGAGCACTGAGCTTGTTCCCTTATTCAGGCAAACCCACTGCTTGGTGGATTGCCTTTGACATCAGCTCTGCTTTCCTGGTCCTCAGTTCTTCAGAATTCTCCAGCAAAATTCGCTGTCACGTGGATCCATAGAATGGTTTGAGTTGGAAAGGACCTTAAAGGTCATCCAGTGCCACCCCTGCCATGGACAGAGACACCTCCCACTGTCCCAGGCTGCTCCAAGCCCCAGTGTCCAGCCTGGCCTTGGACACTGCCAGGGATCCAGGGGCAGCCACAGCTGCTCTGGGCACCCTGTGCCAGGGCCTGCCCACCCTCACAGGAAACAATTCCTAATTCCCAATATCCCATCCATCCCTGCCCTCTGGCAGTGGGAAGCCATTCCCTGTGTCCTGTCCCTCCATGTCTTGTCCCCAGTCCCTCTGCAGCTCTCCTGGAGCCCCTTCAGGCACTGGCAGGGGCTCTGAGCTCTCCCTGGAGCCTTCTCCTCTCCAGGTGAGCACCCCAGCTCTCTCAGCCTGGCTCCAGAGCAGAGGGGCTCCAGCCCAGAGAACATCTCCGTGGCCTCCTCTGGGCTCTCTCCAGAATCTCCTCCCTGTGCTGGGTACCCAGGGCTGAGGCAGCTCTGCAGGTGGGGTCTCACCTGAGGGGGCAGAGGGACAGAATCCTCCCCACCCCTGCTGTGGGGACCAGCCCAGGGCAGGGGGGGATTCAGGGCTGGGCCATTTCCAGCTCTCACCCCCAGGTCCCTCTGTCCCAGGGCTGCTCTCAATCCATTCATCCCCAGCCTGGACTGATCCCAGGGCTTGCCCAGCACCTGCACTTGGCCTTAGAGGGTTTGCTGAGGCTCACAGGAGCCACCTGTGCAGCCTGGCCAGGTCCCCCAGATGTCACCCAGGGCTCTGTCCCTGCAGGAAGCCTGGCAGCAGTGGGTGCAGAGCAGAGAGGCAGCAGCTCAGAGATAGAGTGCCCTGTGTTTCGTGAGTTAAGGAAAGGGCAGCATTCACAATGTACCTGCTCATAATTGCTTAAATCCATCAGTGCCTCAAACGTGGTGTTTGCAAATTGTCAGCTATTACTGCTGGAATAAAAATACCTCTAAGTAATGTGTATATTTATATTTTTACAGTAGAAAAGAGAAGAAATTTCCCCTTTGCTGCTACTGATCAAATTGTAGATTATAACATGGCTGGAAAGCTCTCCTGAGTCTAGACAACCACATTTGCTGGGTGGTACTTCTACCTCTGAATAAGTTTCTTTAATCTTTAGTGTCTCATAGTCCGTCTGTAATATAGGATGATAATACCTTCCTAATTATATCTGCTGGGATTTAATTAATGTTTGGACATTACTTTGAAAAATGTACGGTGTTGATTATTGTTTAATAATGTAGTGTTACATTTAAAAATTAATGATAGAGAAGCAATGAAAATACTTCCTTGCTTGGACTGCAAATGCCATCTCCAAGTATTACATAAGCAATAGCTTCCTTAATTTTCCACTTACCAAAATCCATGTAATTATGTTTTAAGGTAATAATATGAGCATATGTTCTAAACTTGAAACACGGTTTGGAATTGGGCACTGCTCAGAGGAGATTAGGTGAGCAATTATGTAGATTGAAGATAATCTAAGTCAAAGGCTAAGTGCAGACCTTGGAGAATATCTTGCCTCGGGTAAAACTGAATGGATGGGAATTCTGTCAGGGACAGCACAGGAGCTTTAAGGAATCAGATGCAAAGTGCTGCTGGGCCCACACCTCCTTTGTGCTGGGATCCCTCCCCATCACCCAGCTGCTTGTGTCAGCACTCCAAGCCATCACTCTGGCAGGCCTTGTGCTCCTGGCAGGGCACTGAGTTCCGTGGGGAATCCTGTCCCGTGCCACTGACCCTGCAGCCAGCTGAGCCCTCGGTGACCCAGGGAAGGGGTGTGCCCTGCCAGCTCCTGCTGGCACCAGAGAGGTGCTGGAGCATCCCTGGGAGAGGTGCTGTGGGTGCAGCCCTTTCCCAGCCAGCTGGGTCCCCACTCTTGGTTCTCCATGCCTGGCAGTGCCCTGGGTTTGGTGCCCCTGAGTCCAGGAGCAGCCAGGAGCCAGCGGGGCTGCAGGAGAAGCAGGCATCCAGGAGATGCAGGATCCAGGAGATGCAGGATCCAGGAGATGCAGGCATCCAGGAGATGCAGGATCCAGGAGATGCAGGATCCAGGAGATGCAGGATCCAGGAGAAGCAGGCATCCAGGAGATGCAGGATCCAGGAGATGCAGGCATCCAGGAGAAGCAGCATCCAGGGAAATCTGGAGGAGGCTGGGACCCGGCAGGCTCTCCCGTGCTGTCAGAATGCATGGCTAATTAGCAGTGCTCCCAGGGGCTTTAGTCAGGATGGCAGCGTATTTGCATAGAAGGGTCAGAAGGAATTAAAACTGTTTGTCTTTTCCTTTATCTGGGTCCTTTCCCATTACACAGCACTCAGAATATTTTTGTAACTCGTTTAAGTCTTTTTCTGGTGAGTATTCATGGCAAAGAAGTTTCCAAGTGCACAGGTCTTTGAGTAAACTCTCTATAAATAAATAAATCCCTCCCACAAGGGAATTGCTGGACTCAGAGCTGGTTAAATGTCCTTTAGTGTCTTTAGGAGCAGTGAATCACCGTGTTCCTCCTTTATCTCTAGGGCAGAGCAAAGTCTGTAACTCTCCAGTAGAAACAGCCTGCTCCTATCTGGGAGAAGTGATGCTTCCAGAGGCAGGGAGGGATCTCCTCGTGCTTTTTCTCTTGCTCTCTCTGTGCTTAGCTGTCTCTGACTGGCTGTTCCTGGGGTAAACTTTGCTCCACTCTGGCTCCAGCCACCCTGACCTCCCAATCTGCTCTTTCCAAAAGGTGATTTCTGTTTCCAGCCCCACAGCACTGCTGGGAGCTGCAGCACGACCTCTTTCCTGCCAGGCCACCGGATCCAGCGTGCAGACCAGAGCCAGGAGTGGCAGCTGCCACTTGGAGAGAAGCACAGGTTTCCAGCAGCTCCGGAGGAATTCAGGAGCACTTCCTCCCCAGCAGGCAGGGCATGGAGATTCCGTGTGGGACTCAGTAGGTGGCACTCTGTTTCTGGAGTCAGCACCGGGCCTTGGGACAGAGCTGGGCTTGGCTTTGGGCTTGGTTTGAACAAGCTGTGCTCATTAAAGAGCTGCTCTTGGGAGGTCAGCAGGGCTGGCCACGGGCTGGGAGCTCAGTTCCACTGCTGGGGAGAATCTCCTGGCCCCTGGCACTGCCAGGCAGGTGCATTGTTATTTGTGCTTCAGCCCAGAGCTGGCTGCCCTTCAGCAGGAGCTGAAAACCCCAAAAAGCTTTGTTAATTTAGAGGTGAGGCCACTCAAGTCCATTTTCTCTGGACTGTGCAAGCACTATGGAGCCAGAACAGAAGTTGAGAAGCCACAAATGCACGGGGTTTCAGCACTGTTGTGACCCAGTGATGCTGCTGAGGCTCTCACCTCTGGGATTCACTGCTTTCTCTCCAATTCCTCACTTCCTGAGCTCATGCTCTAGAATTGCCCACACTGCACCATGGAATGAAAAAGGAAATTTCATTTAATTGTAAAAAATGGCTTCCAAAAGCAATATTCCTGGCCTGCTGTCACAGTGTGCTCTAGGCAGAGCAGAAAGATGGTCCAGCATTCCAAACCCACAGAGTGTACAGGCTGTCACATCAGCTGAGTGACACTGCAGTGCTTAAGGAGCACATATTCCTGAAGTGTCTGTGCCACAATAATTCTCAGATACATTGTGTTTAAATAATACATCGGGAATTAAGAGACCGAGGTAGTGGTGCATGTTAAAATGTGATTTTCAGATCCAAGGAGTGTGCAGAGAGTAGGATGGGGTATAAAAACCAAGGGTGTTTGAACAAGACATCTGGTTTATATAGTGCTGCCTGTTCCCTGTGCTCTGAGCTGTTCAGTTGCACTGAGTCAACTGTAATAAAACAATACATTCGTATTTATTAATTTTTTATGTAGGCTTTTGGAAACAGGAAGAGAAGTGAGAAGACAGGATATCAGACATCCCAGAGATGCATCTCTGTTAGGCTCTTTTGCAAGCCATACGAGTGGCTTCAGATCTGGTTAGACTCAAAAATCAGATTCAGGTCCTAACCCTTGCTTAGCCTCAGCCTTCTGTGGACAAACCCCACGCTCTTCACTTTGCCATGTGGCTCCTCTGTGTGCAAGGCAGGGCTAATAACTCTGTCTCTCCTGGGTGCAGCAGAGCCAATTTCATCACTGTCAGCTCCGTGGAATCCCTGGGTGAAAGGAACAACAGAAATCTAGAAAACATGGGTTATTAATAGCTGGTGCTTGCCCTTACATACATCACATGCACCGTTAGTCATTGTGGCCAGTAATTTACAGGGAGGGGAAAGATGTTCCTGGGAGCAAATGCAAAATGACACTTGGATGGTATCAGACCTCTGAGGTGTTGCGGGCCCAGAGAGTCTAATTAAGTCTAAATGCACTGATGCCACCCTGAGCAGATCCTGCTTCCTGTGTGGATGAAATGGAAATGTGCAGGAGCTCTGCAGATCTTAACAGGGGAATTTTAACTCCCAGGCAGTTCCCATTGGAAAGGCAGGTGCTGGAGTTGGTGTGCAGGCCAAATTCTTGGTGTGCTTCAGCTTTTTGTGCCTCCTTCATAGAGCCCCAAGGTGGTCTCCTCCCTGACACCTTCATTAGAGGCATCACTGGATACAGAAGTTTCCCTTCCCTGGTTTTAAGTGGTGGCTTTAAAGGTCGGGGCTGAGGGGCCATGACAATAATGTGGAGTCAGCAGTGCAGCCCTGAGGAGAGCTGTGCTGTAAGGGACACGTGGCAGTGGGGTTCAGCACCTGACTCCCCTGCCCACACTGCACACCGTGCTGCTCCAGGGCAGCTCAGGAGCAGCAGGCTGGGAGGGAAGAGCAGGAGGAGCTCAGGAATTGCTGCAAATCAGGATGCAGGATAGCTGAGCACACTGGACAGGGAGAGGCTGGGCCCCAAGGGGGTGCTGCAGTCAGGGGAAAGCATTTCACTGGCCTTGTGTGTGTGCAAAACATCTTCCTTGAGCTGGGAGCCATCCTGCCACTGCTGGCCGTGTCCCCAAGTGTAGAAATCACCACCCGGCCTAAAGAAGAGGCACAAAAATGCCAAGATCTCAGAAGAAAGGCACTTACCTTCCCAGCACTGCAAACCTGGCCGTGCCAGGCTCATGCCATTAATTTGAAACTTGGGAAAACTCATTTTCTTTGGGCCTATCTCCTTGTGTATTCCCTAAGGCAAATGAAGGATGGCTGGCAGGTTATTTATTTTCAGTAATAATGCACACACTGCTTCCAGACTTCCTGCTATTGTGCGATTATCCAGATTAATTGCCTGGGAAAGCTGCAGCATCATCTCGGGCCCTTATTACGGAAGCTCACAACACAGATTTATATTAATGCATATTGCTGGGTGCCACAGCCTTGCTCTTGGAGGCAGATGGACAAATCCCACTGCTGAGTGCTGCCAGCACCCCTGTGTACCTGCAGACTGAGGGGGGGATTCCTGGCACCTTCCCTCACAGCACCTTGAGAGCCTGGAGGAGAGAGCTGAGGTCGTTTTTAGAAAGCTCGTTAGTGAGAACTTTGCTTATTCTAAAATCTGTTCCCTTCAGCCTCTGCTGAATGATTGTGAGAATTGCTGGGGTGCTGCTGGCTGCTGACCCTGCCTGTACATGGGCAAGGGCTGGAATCTTAAAGATGCTTTTAGGTGCTTTAAAGTGTTCTTACCAGGGAGAGAGGCTCTAGACAGAGAAAGCTTTTAAGGTATATTCTGCCCTTTTGGTTTCCCTGCTGAGAGTTTAACAAACCATGTAGTTGCCTTGCTCTGAAAATCCTGTTCTGCAGCAGCTCAGCCTGGTCCAGGTTCCAGCCAAACAGCCACTAACCAAGGTAGAGCTAGAGGGTCTTTAAAGCAAGTCCAGCTCTCCTGAAACATTTCAGGGATTTTGAGGTAGAGGGTTAGACAGAGGAGCAAGGATGTGCACGTCCTTCAGCAGCCCAGCACTTCCCTCTGATAAATCAGTGTCAATGCAGGGTCACACTGATGCTCTCACTGCTGTTGAGGTGATTGCTCATCTCCTGTGACAAAGAGGTGATTATTGTATTAATAACTAATTATATTAGAGTAGCTGACCCATAGTGCCCAATGTGGGGCTGCTGGAATCTTGGCAGTGTGAGCCCACAGTGCGTCAGCATCTACGTGTGACACGTGAGGAGGGGACTGGAGCACCAGTGTGCTGGGCAGCGAGGCTCCTCAGCAAGCTCTGACACTGGGAAGGGTTTTAGTCCTCACTCTGGGGGACTTGTGACCACATTGTCTGATTGTGTGTCTGTGGAAAATCTTTTAAAAATCCCAATCATGTAAATTAGGGGTTCTACTCAGACTCTATGTGCCCTCCAAACAAAACTGAGTGTTACAGTAAGGTCCACTGGATAACACTGAGCTACCACTGGAGTGAAGATAAGCTTCCTGGAGACTGCTTCATGGAACAGGAGTTAAATGTTGGTGTTACTGTCCTTAGAAATGGAATAGGTATCTCCAGGCACGTGACTCCAAGCTTTATTGATTGTTTCTGTACAACAGGGAGCCTGCAGCGTGTGGGCTAAACTCCTGGAGTCCAGCTCGGCAGGAATCTGAACTGAAGGCTGGAGATGAGAGCACGGGCTCCAGTTCCATCCTGATCCCAAAGCTGTCAGTGCTGGCTGCTTCTAAAGAAGGATCAGGCAGCAGGAGCACAGCCTGATGGTTTAACCCCACATGGTTTTATTGACACACAGACTCTGAGGCCTCCTCAGTCCTCGGTCTCTCCTTACCCAGCAGTCCCTGTAGTAACCACAGGTTTTTCAGTCTCTCCCCGGACAGCTCCCAGGCCCCAGGAAAGTGTTCAAGCAGGCATGCCCGACCCTGGCTCAGCTCTTTTGTGAGCCCTCGAAGGCAGAGCAGGAGTGTTCCTCTGATATTAATTAGTCAATTAGCAGCTTGTGCAGTGTGCATGCTCAGGCGGAGCAGCAGAGCCCAGGGGATGACTGACAGCAGAGGTGGATGAGTTCATCAGTGCAGCTGACCCGGGCTCCCCGACCTCCTGCTCTGTGGCTGATCTCACATGTCTCTGTCTTGCTGTCCAGGTTTTACTGGGATCTGACCATGCTGCTGCTGATGGTAGGGAACCTGATCATCATCCCTGTGGGCATCACTTTCTTCAAGGATGAAAACACCACCCCGTGGATTGTCTTCAACGTGGTTTCGGACACGTTCTTCCTCATCGACCTCGTCCTCAACTTCCGGACAGGCATCGTGGTGGAGGACAACACCGAGATCATCCTGGACCCGCAGAGGATCAAGATGAAGTACCTGAAGAGCTGGTTTGTGGTGGATTTTATCTCCTCCATCCCCGTGGACTACATCTTCCTGATCGTGGAGACGCGCATCGACTCCGAGGTGTACAAGACGGCGCGGGCCCTGCGCATCGTGCGCTTCACCAAGATCCTGAGCCTGCTGCGCCTGCTGCGCCTCTCGCGCCTCATCCGCTACATCCACCAGTGGGAGGAGGTGAGACAGCCCCGGGCCCTGCCTGCCCGCTCTGCTCTCCCACAAGTGCTTTCCTTGAATGCCCCTTCTCCTTCCTGCCCCTTGTGTCGGGGCCTGATGCTTTGTTGGAGCAGGTTCCAGAGGGAATTCTGCATGTGGTTGGTGCTGTGGGCTCTGGGATTGGCATCCACATGATCTGTGGAGATGCTGCGTGGGCTGGCAGGAGGGTGGGCACAGGTGGGCCCCTTGCAGGAATTGTGTAGCTGGTGAGCAGAGCAATCAGCCAGACAGCGAGGGCTTGCCCTCTCAGAGCCCCCAAAGGCCCAGGAACAGCTCCGATGAAAGGGCTGGAGACAGCTGATTTGCAGAACCTGTGGCATCTGTTTGCCATCTGCTGCTTCTCTCTGCTTATCTCTTGAATGAGGAGATAAGCATGGGCATGTGTTAGAACCCTCTTGCTTTCTGTATTCTCTGACACTACGCTAAGAGGAAAAGGAAGGAGGAGCAATCTACAGACAAAGGTCTGGTGAAAAGCAAGATCCCCACAAGCCTGGGACCCTGTGCTGCTTCCCAGGGGGAGTTCCAGGATGCAGGGTGAGTTGTCAGGAATAATGTGGGTGAAGCCACAACCTTGCAAGTAGCTTGAAAATCAGTTGTTTTTCTCCTGTCTCCGTGCTCTCCAAAGCAGAGAGAAAGCTCCCTGCATCCCTCTCCACATGTCAGGAGCATATTTTCAGGACAAGGAAAGCTGGTCAGGGCAATTTCATCTTCGTCCCCATACTTTGTGTTGTGCTTTGGAGCAGAGCCTGCTGCAGAGCATGATCTAATGCAGAGCATGCTCCTGGGAATGTGAAGGGGAAGCAGCCATGCAAGTCATGGCTTGATTGCAGCGAGCTGTCACAACACTAATTCATGACAGAGCTGAGCCCTTCCCTCCTCCAAGCAGCCCACACTCACAGGGAGAGCACTCTGGGGCATGCTTCACAAATCTCAGGCTTCATCCTGGTGTTACCATTTGTGAGGGCTTCCCTTAGAGCAGAGCAGAGCCTCGTTGAGGTCTGGGATGACACTGGGCAAGGTGCTGGACAGGTGCTGGGGAGAGGCAGCCCCAGCGCTCAGGATTCACTGTGTGTTCATTCTCTTCGTGGCGCAGGCAGGAGTGCACGGGGAGATGAACAAAGCACAAGTGTCCTTCTGGGGTGACTCAGTGGCTCAGGGGCTGAGCAGGGCACTGAAACCTCTCAGGTGTGTTGGCCTGTCCCGTGCTTGCTTTGCTTCTCTCTCTAATCCAAGCGGCTCAGCAAAGGAGAGGTGGTGGCTCAGGCTCTTCACCCAGATTCACAGGCACCCACAGCAGTGCACAGCTCCCTGCTCGTTTCCCTCTGCTCCTTGACTTCCCTTCCAGGAGGTGCTTGAAGAAGACTGAAGTATATTTTCTGTTTTGTACCGAATTTGTTTTAAAAATGACAAGACAGAAGCAGATCCGTGTTTTTCCCTCTCTCACTTCTCGTAGTTTGACCGAGCAGCCATTCCTCGATTCTGTCTCCTAATGCCATTCCAGGGATGCTGCTCCTGTGCTGCTGTCCTGGGCCCTGGCACAGCACAGCTGGGTGCTCTCTGGGGCACAGGCTCCCCAGGGTGGGGCAGTGCTGCCAGGGCAGGGCAGGCATGGTGCTGGTTGCAGTTTGGGACTGCAATGCAGACTCTGTGTGCACTGCAGAGCCCAAACAGCAAACAACACCGGCTGTGTCAAACAGGGCTCGGCCCAGGCTGCAGTTCCTGGAGAGAGTTTGACACTGGGAGCTTCTCCAGCTTCCACACTGGGGAGGGAGGCAGGGGGAAGGGGTGATCCCCTGTCATTGGTGCAGTGCCTGCCACAAAACACAGGGGAGACAGGGAAGGGGAATGCTGCTTCATCCTTGCGTGGGAGCTGTGCTCCCTGCAGCCACGCTGGCAGCTGTCTTCCTCTGAAGTGCCTACAGATGATTCCTGTCTGAAAGGCCACATTCATCTTTCCTCCCTGCACCCCTCAGTGCTGATCTGGGAGTGCCAGGACAGAGCAGTGCTGGACCAGACTTACTCTGGGTGTGCAAGAGATTGTTGTGCACAGCTAATCAAGGAGGAGGACTTGGGAGAGGGGGGTGCTGCAGGTCTGGTCTCTGTGGTCCCCTCCCATCCCACTCCATGCCTCAGCAGCTGGCAGTGTCTCTTTAGCTCTTTGCTTCTGACCAGATCAGCTGGAGAGGAGATGTGAGCAGGGTGTGCTGGGCCTCTGGAGAGGAGTGTGTGCCCTAGGGGAGCGTGTGCAGGGCAGAGGTGCATGGACAGAGAGGGATCACCGTGCCACTGTGTGTGGGCACAGCATCCCCTCACTGCACAGAGCTGGGGCAGTCCCAGGCCATGGAGGCAGGGGCCCAGCACACACAGTGCCCTCCTCACTCAGCTCCTTGTGTTGCTGAAGTGAGGGCAGGGATAAGGGGGCACTTCCCAGCTGCCAGCACTTCCCTTCATTCCCCTGCAATTGTCCATGCTCTGCATGAATTTATCACCGAGGCTGCAGTGAGCAGAGCAGCCTTCTCGAGGGCTGCAGTGCTGTAAAGCAGCCAGGCACTCATCAGTTCCACATCAGTGCTGCTCAGGAGTCTGTGGGCTGCAAGTCCCAGCAGCCTCTGCCATCCTCCCCAGATCCCAGAGAGGTGCTCTGGGGATACAGCTGGGCAAACAACCTGAAGAGAAAAGGAAGGCAAAAGGCAAGAAAAACAACCAAATGCACCCGTGTTCAGTGGAGTATGAAAATGAGCTTAATTCCAAATGTAGCAGTTTCATTTGCATGATGCATTTTGCATGAGTGGTCCCACGAATGAATTTACCAGAAGGGCAGAGTATAAATAGAGTCTTTTTGAAGTGTCTGCCGTGTCTCCCCTGCAGCTGGGAGCTTGGTTGCAGTGTAGGCAGCTGCACTCACACTGGCTGGGGTCTGGCTTGCCTCAAATCTGTATCACCAGCCCCAGTGATGTTCCCTGGAGTTCCCCAGGCAGGAGCACAGGTCAGAGCAAACAGGGCTGCTCCAGCCAGGCCTTGTCCTCCCCCAGGAAAACTCCTGTTATCTCAGCCTTTCTTTGGGGTACCCAGCTTGGTCAGTGGTTCCTGGACCTGCAGCACATGGTCCCAGGGTCAGTTGTCCCATTGTCCCACTGTCCCAGGGTTAGGGAGTTGGGTCTCCCCACTGCTGAGCAGAGAGAGTGTCCAGGGAAGGGAAATCTGAACATGAACATCCTACAGACAGAAAAACAGCAGAAACACCATGGAACCCATGGACTCAATCAGGATGAACCACTCAGGTCAGACTGGGAGTCAAAAACCTCTCAGTTTTCTGAGCTTTCCCTGGTGTATGCACAGCATCTACCCCGTGGTTGGTATCTGTATTTAACATCAAACTGCTTTGACTTATGAACATTCATTGGAACAGCAGCACAATCCTGCTCCTATAAATTGGTTTCCAAATAGCACACGGGCCAAGATAACCAAAATGTTTTGATTGCAGACTCTGTGGGAGGGACTGTGATGGGAAGGAAAGGAACTATCTGGCTTTGATATATATCACAATGATAATACTGTCATAAGTGAAGATTTTTCAGATTTTTTTCAGGAAGAAAAATACATCTTTTGGTTTTTTCAGCTGGAACCTGAAGCAAAGGACAATTTGATGATTTTCAGGCTATTATGTTATTGAAACCTTGCAAACTTGGCTGAGTGCTGTCCTTTTCTTCCCTCGAGTTTCCATATTACAGAGAAGCTTTAGGAGGGAGGGCATGCATCCTCTCAGGTCCCAGTAACAACTTCCCAGTAACAACTGGCACAGATCAGACCATCTGAAAGATGATGTCACTTTTCAGAAGCTTCAGCTGTTTAGAAAACAGACCCAAAGCTGGAGGGTCTGTGTGGAAGGACCAGGAAAGAGCTTCCAGAAGCTATGAGGATATGGCTCCCAGCTGATTCTCCTTTGATTTGCTGATTCCCTTTGTTTCTTCTGACCTATCTGTAGCCTTTCCTAAATTCAATTACAGTAACGTGGCTAGTGGCCTGGGGTATCATTGTCACCCCTAATAATGAAGGGATGGCACTATTTTTGGGATGAGAAGGATTTATTGCTCAGATGAACAGCACTCTCAGAGGCCCTGAGATTTTAGAGGAGCAAGCAGCTGGCTGTAGCTCAAGAGCACTCACAAGTTCTTTGTTACAGGGCAATACAGAACTTTCTATCCCAATGAACAGATGCCACAAGGTTTATTTTGCTTTTCTAACCTATCCCCTTTACTTACCTCTACTGCACTGTAGATACTTTTACCCAACAGGCTTCTGTCTCACATGCACACCTCTGCTCCTGGTATAACTTCTAAACTCTCAAGGTCCTGAGTTGGATCCTCACACAGGGCACCAATTTGTGGGATTAATCCCTTTTCTGACCCAGAGATGGGGCAACTGAGAGGTGTTTTAAAACCTTTTATTCCATTTTCAGTCTCATGAGAAGGGTGACACAATGCAGGTGTTATAATTCACACCATCACAATCAGAAGCCAGCTATTTCCTAATTACATTGTAAGTGTCTCTTGGCCTATCAGCTTTAGCCACACCATGCTGTAAATGCCTCAAAGCCAATCATCTCAAATGCATCTTTCACAGTTCCATTTCTCCAAAGTACCCAGTCTTACTTGCAAGGCCATCTTTGAAACTTGTTTCTAGCTCCATTTCTCTCTCAGCAATGTCTGTCCTATTCCATGGCATTTCTAAGTCAGCATTTCTTATCTCAGGGTTTGCACACAGATGCTCACTGTGTGAGCTTCTGTCAGGCTTGGAGAATTCTCTACAAATCCATTTCCCACATCAGCTTATTCCATACAACCCCACCCCTACATTAGAAACCCTTCACCATCTTATCAATACAATTTCTCACTTATTTAAAGCATATTCTTACTTACAACTATAGAAACATAAGTTTGTGATTTTTCTGCTTAATGTCTGTGTGTTGTGTTTTTACATCAATGCAAGCTTCTCCCAAGGCTGCAAATCAAACCCTTCAGTGGCTGTGGAAGTTTCTGGTTTTGTGATTCCCACACAGGGGGGTGGGATGTTAGGCCAGATCTGTCAGTGGATGCTGGGAGGGGAGGAGCTGGGCACAGAGACTGTTCCCAGGCAGCACAGAGGGTCCCGTGGCACAGGCAGCTCCAGGGGTCAGATCCTTATCAATGGGATTTGCAGTTGTGTCCCCTTAAACAGCAAGGCAGGCCCAGGAGAGCAGCTCATTAAACTCTGGCCAGGCTTGGGTAAAATCAGACTCAACAAACACCAGCAGTGTGGCCAGGAGGGGGACTGGGGGCTGGGCTTCTTCCCTAATTTGCATGACCTCATTTCTGAAGCCTTACTAAGCACTGCTCTTTAATGTGCTTGCAGGAGCTTATTAAAACCATAATGCAAGATACAGGAATTTTCATTCTCACTGCACAAAGTGACCCCAACTTTGGGACATCTTTTCCTCTCAGAGAAAATCCTGGCTGCCCTGAAACAAATGGCAAAACCCTCTTGTTGGAATATCAGTCAGAAGTTTTTCAAGATTGTACCACAGCCTCTCCCATGGAACTGTTCCCACTCGTGCAGCACAACATCCTTGTGGAGGGAGAGCAGACAACATGAGGAGATGGATGCTCTTTATTCCTGTGCATTGAATTTTCCCTCTCCTGCCCATGGGCATCCCCAGTGCTCCATCCCCTGCCCTGTGCCAGGAGAAAGACACCCAGAAAAGTTTTTTTGGCAGGAAGTTCTACTGCTCTAATGCAAATTCAGCTCCCCACCTGGGCACTGGGAATACAGTTTCAAAGAGAATATCATCAAAAATGGCTTCTAATGAATTATAAGGAGCCAGGCAAATATTTGAATAGCTGTGCAGCCATGGAGCTTGCCATGAAAAGGAAAAAGCTTTTCTTTTTTCTGCACTCACCTCCTGGCAGTGCTTAATGTGTCTTGTGTCAACAGCAGGGTGTGAGCAGGGAATGCTCTGGGGTTTGGGGTTAGGGCACAGAGTGTCTGTAGGAACAGCTGCTGTGGGGTTTGGGGTTAGGGCACAGAGTGTCTGTCTGTCTGTCAGTAGGGCAGGAGCTCAGAGCCAGGCTGTGGCAGTGAAAGCCATTTGCTGTCTCAGGGATGGTTTGCCCTGCTGTGTTCTCAGCACAGAGGTGCCCATGTGACAGATCCAGCTGGGCACTGCCCTGGGCAGCAGCAGTGGGGTTAAACCCTCCCTCCTGCAGGGAAGTGCCCAGTGACCAGGGGTGAGCAGGGCAGTGACAGGGTGCTGCCTGTGCCCAGGCTCTCTCAGGGGTCACAGGGGTGAGCAGGGCAGTGACAGGGTGCTGCCTGTGCCCAGGCTCTCTCAGGGGTCACAGGGGTGAGCAGGGCAGTGACAGGGTGCTGCCTGTGCCCAGGCTCTCTCAGGGGTCACAGAGTCCCTCAGTCTGGCCTTTCCTGCTGGCCTGGGGTTGTGCAGGATTCCTAAAGCCACAGGCTGCTCTCCTGATGATCCCTAGTCCCCAGGAGAGCTGGAGCCCTGGCCTCTGTAGGTTTGCTGCTCTCAGGGAGCTCATGTCCCCTGTGCTCTGCCAGCACCAGCTGCCTCAGCTCCGTGCCCATGTCATGCCAGCTGCCTGGCATTTGCCTCGGGCCATTGTGTTGGAGGCTTCATTGTCACTGCTGTGTTACAATAACAGAGGGATGTGCTGCAGCCTGGCACTAGGGCTCCTCCTGCCACTGTCTCTTCCCAAGGTTTGATGGAGCTCTGCTGATGGGGTTTGTTCCAGCTGCAGCCCTGCAGGAGCCTGGGCCCAGCCTGCCCTGGGGCTGGCACACAGGGCACAGCTGAGGAGTTGTCACCTTCCCCTGAGTCAGCCTGGAAGGCACCACCCAGGCACAGGATGGTGTTGGGAGGGCTCTGGAATATCCCCAGGGAGGAGAGCCCCCAGGCTCTCTGGGCTCTGCTCAGGGCTGGGCACTGCCCAGGGCAGGAGTTGTGCCCCCTGTGCAGGGGAATTGCTGGGCTCAGTCCCTGCCCGTGGCTCTGGTGCCATTGCTGGGCCTGGAGCAGGGCCTGGCCCTGCTCTGCCCCTCCTGCCCCCAGGGACACCCAGGGACACCCAGGGCTGAGGGCCCCTCTCAGCTGGGGCTCCTCTCCAGGCGGAGCAGCCCCAGCCCCCTCAGCCTCTCCTTGGCAGGGAGATGCTCCAGGCCCTTCCTCATCTCTGCAGCCTCTGGAGCTGCGTGTCCCTCCTGTCCTGAGGAGCCCAGAGCTGGACACAGCCCTCCAGGGCTGAGCAGAGGGCAGCAGCTTTTGTAAGCTGTGCTCGTAACAGGAACAGGGCTCTGACAACCCTGTATTCCAATGGCAAAGTTCAAGGGAACTTCTAAATCACATCCCCATGCTGTGAGCTCAGGAAGCAGCAAGGGCAGTGCCCATTCCCTGAAATGTGTGGGAGCACAGATTCACCCCTCAGAAGGGCTGTGCTCCATAGAAAGAGCACAGTGAAGGCCTCTGGAAGGGCTGCACCCTCCCTGGAGCAGGAACTGAGCACCCCAGGGGTGTGTCTGTGCCCCCAGCCTGCACAGCCTGCTGCCAGCACATCATCTGTGTACCCACACAGACAGCGCTGGTGCTGGGGACAGCTGAGGCAGCTTTTGAACCTTCCACAGAGAAATTCCTGTTACCACTTGGGCTCCTGATCCAATGCCAAGTCTGGTTTTGTCCCTCAGAGTCGTGTTCTGCCAGCCTCAGCCCAGACTTGGAGGCCAGTTTGTCTAAGGCACATTAGCCCTGGCAAGTGGGTGCAAATTAATGGCTCCTCTTCAAAGCCTCTTCCAGGAAGGCACTATTGATTGCATTCCTATCAAGTGGGAAACTTTAATGAGACAGCCAGAGAGAACAGCATTTCCCTGCCTCCCTGGCTGTGTGCAGCAAGGCTGGGCTGGAGAGGAACGTGCCAGATCTGGGAGCTGTGTGAATGAGACAGGAGCTTGGCCCAGATAGCACCGTGGCCAGAAATCAAGTTGGCTGGTGGAGGAGAAGGGGATTTGGAGAAGCATGGCAGTGGGGAGCTGCTTTCTGCCAGGAGAGATTGGAGTCAGTTCCTTCCTCCCCCTCAGAGCATCCTCCTGTGCTGTGAGCACAGGGCTGGGGCACAGTGGGGAAGGGGCTCACAGCTGGTCTGTGAGTCAGAAAGAGTTAGTTGAAGAAGAGAAGCTGATAAGAGTTGCCTTTGCCCCTGAAAGGAGTTCTACCAAGGCCATTGGTGTGGAAATGGAGGAGAAGAAATAAACGAGGGGCCTGCAGTTAGATTTTGGAGGAGAACAGTGGTGGAGACCATCCTGCACCAATGAACATTATGTTGATTTATTGTGGCCAGTGAATAGGTATAAACTTTGTGAGAGGGTATAAAAAGACAGCATGCTGCTAAAAAAAAAAGAGAGAGAAGCCTTCTTAAATACGTGGTGTTCTTCTGTTTGTTACAGCTGTCTGAACAACCACAGCACAGGGCAGTGCCAGCCCTGCAGAAGGGTCTGGGCTCCTCCTGCCCTCCCACTGGAGGGGAAGGGATGCTGTTCCACCAAACCCCCTGAGAGGCCAAGCTTTGCCTCTGAGCAGCTCTCCTTCCACTCCAGTCTGCCAGCCACAGTTCCAGGCTCTGTGTGTGTGTGGGGAGCCAGAGCTGGAAACCCCCAGCCCTGACCCCAGCTTTGCTTTTGAGCCACTTTTCTCCTTGCCAGAAATACGGCAAGGGAAGAAAACAGCTTTGCTTTCCCCACCAGTCTGAGGTGAAGGAAGGAGAAATCTTTCTTGGGAAGGACAAGAGCCCGGCCCAGAGAGCTGTGTGAGGGTTTAATGGGCAGCAGCCTCATTGATGAAGTTATTTTCTGAGCCCTGCTGTGAAAAGAGCTGTTTGGAAGACAGTTTCAGGACATGCAATTATCCAGTTTGCCAGCTTAATGCATTCAACTTAACCTCATTTTTGTGAAGCAGAAATCAATGTGGTAACTTTTTCAGGGCTAAGAGATGACATTTTATTCTTGCTTCTCTCATAAGGAGGCATATTTTTAAGCTTCATTTTCTGCTGTAACTCCTCCCTCTCCCACTTTAGTTTAAGCAGGAATACTCCGAGGACTAGAGGAAAGAGTGAGGCAATTTCCACATTCCCAGAGTCACATTAGAATGGAAAATATTTCTGAAATCTCTTTGCAATGCGTGGAATCGTTTTCCTTCTTGGAAAAGGACTTGGAAGTGCCTTTAGAACTTCAATACAAGCACTTTTTCATTAATTTCATCCAAGCACCACTTCACCCAGGAAGGATTCTAACAGTGCTGATCTTCCCCCCAGTTTTTCAGTCCAAGGAGTGCATGGCCCCCTGGTCTCTGTTTGCCAGTGCCTCTCACCCTCCCTGCTCTCCCATGGTCAGGAGTATTTTGGTACCTGTTCCTCCCTTGTGTCTCCTTCCCTTCCCAAGCCAGAGGTCCTGCAGAGCAGCAGCTGCCAGAACTGGGAGCTGGGTAATGCTTGTCCTGAGGCTCCCCAACAAGCCTGTGCCCTAGAACTGAAGAGAGCAGGTAATTGCCCTGCTTTTCATGAACATGCCCCCTGTCCAACCCCTGGCACTGCTGGCATGGTGGCAGCACACACGGGGAGTGTCAGTGACACATGCAAAGTCCTGTCCCTGCTGAGCTGCTGCTGCTGATGGTGTCTTTGCCATTTGCTCATCCAGTATTTATGAGGGAGAAGCCAGGAATCAGGGAAGGCCTCGTCAGGGGGAACATTCTGCCTTTGGTGACAGCTGGAAAGAGAAAGTGAGAGATGTGATCTGAAAACAGAAACACCAGAATTCTCCTGGCTCCTTCTGGGCGTGGGCTGAGCCACGGGCCTGGAGTGCCACCACATCCCCTGTCATGGAATGAAGGCACCTCTCAGGTACCAGCTGCAGCTCATTCACCCCCCAGGGAGCCACCAGGCACCCTGAGCTATGCCACCAAGCTGTGACACCAACACACCTCTCTGCAGGGTGCCCTGTCCCCAGGGCTGGGGACACTGTTCACTCTTCTCGCTAGAAACCCGCCCTGGGTGGGACATTCCCATCTTTATCTCAGCCTCATCAGGATGTATCCAGTGGGCTTGGGGACATGAGGGGACATGAGCAGAGTGAGCCTGGGGTCGTGGTTTCTCTGGGTGTCCAGTTCCTGGGGCTTTGGAGAGAGGCAGAAATTTGGGGAGGCTGTTTCTGAGGTTTGGATCCAGCCAGGATGGGTCATCAAGAAACAATCAGGGTCTGTGTGTGTTGGAGCAGAAGGAGGCTGGTCTGAGGGCAGATCTTGAGGTAAGGGGTGAGTCAGGAGCTGAAGATGGCTGAAGACAGCAGAGCCTGGGAGCAGGGAGCAGCTGGATCCCTCCCCTGGGACCACCTGAGCTCTGCTCCAGCATGGAGGAGCTGCAGAGGGTGAACTTTGGGAGAGCCTCTCTGTGCTGGCACTGACAAGCACTCCAACAAGCAGCAGCAGTGCTTCCTTGTAAACACTGCAGAGAAACTGTGAGGATAATGTCCCTTAAAGGAGCTGACAGGCCTGCTTCTCCTCAAGTCCCTGGAGAGGGTGGAGAGCAGTTAAGACGCAGCAGCTGTGTTTGTTTTTTCTTCATTTATATATTTTTTTCACCCAGCAAAGTGCCGGGTGTTAATTCCTCTTGATTTGCTCAGTGCAGCCCAGTTTGGAGAGGCTGTCCCTGGAACAGGGCTGATTAGCCTCCTCTCCAGTGTGCATCACCCAAACAGCCACTAATCACACTTTATCCCAACCGTGCCTCTTGCTGAGGCTGCAGGGAATTAGGCTGGAATTGTGCAGTTAATTACACAAACTTGGGGCAGCCAAAGTCCAGAGGCTTCTGTCAGGCCCTCTGCCCAGCTGCAGGGGATGTTCCTCTGGTGGTGTGGAGTAAATGAGTGCACTGCTGAACTCTGGGTGTCATGAGCCCAGCACTTCCCTCTCCCTGGATCTCCCCCTGTCCCTGCCCCGTGCTGGAGCATCCATGGGAGCTGCAAAGGCGAGCCAGCACCTTCCTCCCCTTCCCATCTACTCTTGAATGCACAGGAAGGATGACAAGGGCTGTCTGTGGAGAGAGCAGAAAAATCATGAAAAATCATGATTCAAGTGAGAAATCTGTGATCCAGGGTGGTCATTCCTGCTTCAGTGTTCCACAGGGATGGGGGTGAGCCTTGTCCCTTGGCACTCTGAGCTCCCTGCCCAGGTCTGTTCCCTGCCAGCAGTCACAGACATCCCACCAGGAGCCTCTTCAGCTGATAAATCACCTCAGCCTGGTGGGGAGGACAGATAGGAAATTCCACTTCAGCTCTGTTCCCTCCAGACTTGAAAGACACGGTGGTATTTTGTGCTGAGCATAAGGCAGGGTCAGTCCAGCTCTGGAATGGGAAAGAGATGCAGGAGGGGAGGGCAGCAGGATGAAGGGGCTCCTGTGAAAGGAGGCAGGAGGAGGGAGAGCTGGGCAAGGCCTGTGGCACCCCCCAGTCTGTGCTGGCATGGGATTGTTGGATCTTTAGGGCTGTTGGCAGATATTCCAAGCAGCAGTATCTGTCACGTTTTTTGGGCTGTCCATCCAGCAGTTCATCCCAGGATGTGGTGCGAAGAGTGCAGCTACACTCCAGGGAATTTGAGGGGTCCTCCTTGGATCTCCTCTGGCAGTTACATTGTGGACATGAGGTACAAGCACACAGGGATGGTTCTTCTCAACACGGATTTTTTGCCCCTCTCCTTTTTATCTTCAAGGTCATTTGAGCAGCTGGCAGGCAAGGAAGAACACAGCCCACTTTGGGAAGATGGAAAAAACCCTTCAGTTCCATCCTGGCTGGCTGGGAGTGCTGGGAATGCAGGTGGTGAGGTGTGGAGCCAGGCTGGAACATGTTCCTCTGGCCTTTAGCCTCTCCCTCCTCCCCTCCCCGAGCCACAGCACACAGCAAACTCCTCCAGGAGCCCCTGCCTTTGGAAGGAGCCTTATCTCAGAGCACTCTCCCCTTATCTGCAGCCTTCAGCCTGGCTGTGCTGCACGGAGTGCTGGCTGGGGACCGTCTGCTGCTGGCAGTGGGAGCTCGCTGGACCCTGCTCCCAGCCCGTGTGCAGCTGCACAGGCAGGGCACAGGGATCCCTGCTGCTCTTGGAGCTTCCCCAGCACTGCAGAAAACCGGGCTGATCTCTGTCCCTCTGGGTGTCGTGACATCGCAGAGCAGGGACCTTACACAGCCGAGCAGGTCACACCCCCTGCACCGCCTCCTGCTCCGCGGTGCCAGCACACCCGGGGGGCAGCGCGGCAGCTCCCCAGGTGACAGCGCGGGAGGGCTCTGCCCCTTCTTGCCTGAGGAATGGTTCCCCAGCTCCTGCAGCCTTCCCATCCCGCCTCTGCAGGCCCTGCAGGCAGAGCCCAGCAGCTGACCCTGATCAGCTAATGGGGGACTGCGAGGGGAGAGGAGCCGGTGCTACAATCAGTGAAGCAGTGCCTGTTTTGATTAGCCAGCAATTTTTCTGGTCATTTGGAGAACAAAATTTGCCTGCCTGTGCTCCCTCGTGCTCCCTCCTTCCTGGGGGAGATGTGAGCTGCTGGATACCACCCCAGAACTCCCTCTGCTGTCTGGGAAGTGGGGAGAAGCTGTTGTGTGGGGCGAGGCTATTTCCTCAGTGATTGAAGGGGAAAGCCCAAGCTCAAAGGGCTGGAGGATATTTTACCCCAGCCAAGGCATTTCCTCAGCAGGAGGGCTGGGCACCAACACCCCACACAGGAGCTTCTTCCTGCTGCCACCAGCTCTGGTTTGCAGCTGGTGCAGAGCTCGCTGTGCCTCCCAGCCCACAGCCAGCCCCTTGCCCGAGGCTGGCGCTCCCGTGCTCTGTGGAGCCAGGAAGGTGGGAAGGCTGCACCCCTGTGCCAGCTTAATTGACAATTGGCACGGAGCAGGGGATGTGCTGATGGATGGGAGGCAGCTGCCAGCTTCAGATGCCAGCACTGGCAGCACAGAAGTGACAGGACACGGGGCCAGGAACAAGCTGGGAAGAGCCTGGGACAGCCCCACGAGGGCGGGTAGTGCCTGACTGTGGGTGGAATGTGGCAGCCCAGGTGGGGTCACCACCTGTGAGGTGACCCTGCAGGGGCAGCAGTGTCCTGCTCCTTGGAGCCTGCTGGGAGCAGGACAGCAAAGCTGTGCCCTCCCCTGGGTCCTGCTGGCTGCACTGGGAGCCAGCTGTGCCAGGTTCAGCTTCTGCAGCAGGGACACAGCCACCACTCCCTGGGATGGCCAGGAGAGATCCTGCTGCTTCCTGGAGATCCTGCTGAGAGCAGGACATCCTGCCCGTGAGGGGGTGTGGGGCTGACCCCTCAGCAGAGCCCAGCTGCAGGGGACAGCTTGGACTGGCCGCCCTCAGCTGTGTGCTGGCCCTGCTTGTCACTGCTGGCCTTCCCTTGGTGACTTTGCCAGGCTTGCCAGGTCACCTTGGCTGTACTGAGTCACAGCCAGGCCGTGCTGGGTTGGGCAGATCCAGGTGCAGCCACAGCTGCCCACAGGAGCCTCCTGTGCTCCCCATCAGCCCTGATTCCCAATGCCCTAAATATGTGGGCTCCTGCCTTTCCTTTAGCAAGGTGATGCTGCCTGTCATGGAATCATGGAATTCCAGGCTGGTTTGGGACCTTAAAGCTCCTCTCATTCCACCTCCTGCCATGGGCAGGGACACCTTCCATTATCCAGGCTGCTCCAAGCCCTCTGCAGCCCAGCCTTGGGCACTGCTAGGAATGGGACAAAGACCCTTCCAGTCAGTTTTTCCCTTGAGGTTCAGTTTAGGGTTTTCTCTGATTGCATCCTAACACATCCTGCTCCAGCCCCTTCACCTCATCCCTCATGTTCCTCAACACTTCCCTCCTCACCTCCCTTTCATCATCCAGCAGATCTGAAGAAGAGACAATCACCAAATTCTTTGTCTTGTCAGAAGTCCATGGTATCCTCCAGGATATCTGGAGCACAGCTGGAATCCATAATGAAATCCTGATGTTCAGATCATCTCTTGTCTCTGTGCTAGGGAGCTACAGAGCTCAGCTTCAAACACCAATCACTCATTAAACATCTGAACACCACTCCAGTCCCTCCAGAGCCTGAGGTTCCTGGTGGTTTAGGGAGATCCAGACTAATAACTGGGATATCAGACATCTGTTCCTGACTCCATTTTCAGCCTTCCCACTGGGGCTGTGCAATTTCATCCCTCAGATTATTTTGTTTACTGCCCTTGGGAGTGCCCACACCCATCCGTGTGCTCCAGGCAAATTCCCTGGAGGAAGTCTCCAGGTCTAGGTGGTCATGAAGAGAAACTTCACTGAATTCCCAGGTTTCACCACCATGGACACTAAACTCTGGAGTAGGATGGTGCTGTGAATCCAGGTTTAGTGGAAGGATGCAAACTCTTCATTCTGTGATTCCAGGCTCGTATGGGACACAGACCTGGGAGCTCAGGGTTCTGAGCCCTAAACTGTCAGAGCAGACTCATACCTGGGGTCTCCCATCCAGGCTTGGAAATCTGAAGAGGTCAAGTTTAGTGCCCTGCATTTGCCTCATCCCAAGCTCAGTTTAACCTTGGTTTTTTGATGTTCAGAGCCGTCACAGGCTGCTGAGAAACCTGAAGTTGTGGCTTTTGGAACGGCCCAACTTGCTCACCCCGTGGTGCTCTGGCAGAACTCCTCATGTGCAGCTTCATCCTGGGTCTGTTTGTGGAGGGGAGAGCACCACAGGTGCAAAGAAAGAGCTTGGTGGTGTGATTTGAAACAGGAAACCACTGAGTGCCAAAGCTTTCCCTTCATGCTGCCTAGGAGGTGTCCCTTGTGCCCTTGCCTGATCCCAGAGGGTGCAGCTGCTCCCATTTCTTGCTCTGCCAGAGCTTTCCAGGCTCAGGGATCCGGCTTCATTCATAACCATCAGACACTGACCTGTAACTCACCTTGGGCTGGAAGTGCTCTTGGAACAGACACCCATGATGGGAAATGCAGAGCACTGGAGCACTGCACTGGTGCTTCTCCATCCCTCTTCCAGCAGGGCTGGCTCTCGAGGGCACAGATCCAGCCCTGCTGCAGTTTGACCACTCCAGTGGGATTTTTTGGGGAGAAAAGGCAGTGTCAGCTTTCCTCAATTCCTGCTGTAGGTCTGAACCTCTCCTGGAGTCCCAGCTTGTGTGGGATCTGCAGCGTGTCAGTACAAAGCCAGGCTTGGAGCAGTCACAGCCTTCATGGAATGATGGAATCACAGAACACTTGGGTTGGACAGGACCTTAAAGATCATCCAGTTCCACCCCCCTGCCACAGGGCAGTGCCACAGTGAATGGGCTGGGTGCTGTCCTTAGCACAGCTCTGGAGAGGGCAGCACTGGGGTGACCAGCACTGATTCCCTGAGACCCTGAGCCCTCCCAGATCCACTGCTGCTGCTGCTGTGAGCCAGTGCTGCAGGCAGGAGAGAATCCCTGAGCCCTCCCACATCCACTGCTGCTGTGAGGCAGTGCTGCAGGCAGCAGTGATCCCCTGAGCTCCCCCAAATGCAGTGCTGCTGCTGCTGTGCGGCAGTGCTGCAGCCAGCAGTGATCCCCTGAGCTCCCCCAGATCCACTGCTGCTGTGAGCCAGTGCTGCAGCCAGCAGTGATCCCCTGAGCTCCCCCAGATCCACTGCTGCTGTGAGGCAGTGCTGCAGGCAGCAGTGATCCCCTGAGCTCCCCCAGATCCACTGCTGCTGTGAGGCAGTGCTGCAGGCAGCAGTGATCCCCTGAGCTCCCCCAGATCCACTGCTGCTGTGAGGCAGTGCTGCAGGCAGTGCCAGGGTGGTGTTCTCCACATGCCCAGGGCTCAGTGCAGCCCTTCCCTGTGTTCCAGGGCAGGTGGAACAGCCAGGTGGGCACAGCCTGGAGCCCCCAGAGGCACAGCCAGGGTGGCTCTGCAAGGCCCAGAGCTGGAACCCCCCAGAATGTCTGAATGAACCCCAGAGGTGCTGAGGGGGGAGGCTGGGCTGTGGCAGCTGCTGGGGGCTGTAAGGAATGATCAGTGCTGCCATCCCTGGGGACTTCATCCCCCCTGGACATTTCTCAGTACTGCTACCATCATTTCTGATGGGGCAAATTTTCCTGCTGCTGGCCTGGGGGTTCACAGCAATGAGGTGTCATTAAATCAGCTTGAGAATGATCCAGACCATGGAGGGCAAGGCAGGACAGGTGCAGTGAGCAGGTTTTGAATTCCCACAGGACTGAGTTTCCTTTAAACTGAACAAGAACCAAGCAGAGTCAACATGAGTGAGTACACAAAGCAGCTCCATTTGTGTTTTGTAGTGGAGCTTCTCTATAGAAGCTGCTTCTCTGTAACTTCTTCCCTTCTGCTGCTCTGCTGGAGGGGATGAAAAGAGAACAGGGTGGAGACAGGCACTAAAAATAATATAAATGGCCATTGTAGGTTACCTGAGTCTAAAAATAGTCCAATTTTAGTTACTTGGGCTACTTCTACACCAGAGAGTAAAGTGAATTCAGAGAAATCTGATGAGAACAACCTGGAAGAAAGGAGAAGCTTGGCATTCTTTCCTTTAAAGGGAAGAGATAAAAAGAAACAGAAAAACCCTGCAAAGTAATAAGTCAGCTAGAAAAAGATGAGTTCTGTATTAATTTTTCCTGCTATATTCAGCAAAGATAGGGGCAGCCAATGAAACTGAAAAGGCAGCAAATTCCAAAAGCAGTCCAGGAAATGTTCCTTGAGACAGCAGCTATTGAGCCTTGGGGGCCCCTTCCACAGGGAACCCCTTCCCAGGGCTCCACTTTGGGGGTTCCTGGGAGCTCCTCCCACAGACACAGGGATGGTTTATAACTCCTGAATTTTCCTGAACCTCCAAGCCCTGCCCAGCTGCTACTGCTGTTTCTGGGATTGCTGGGATCCTGGTGTCTTACACCCCTCAAAGAGCTCTGCAGATCTCCTCCCTCTCCCTGGCTGTGGCTCCTGGGATTCCTGCCCTGATAGCTGTCATCAGGCAGCATTTCCTGTTGGATTTCTAATTAAAATGGCAGCCTCTGGGGACTCTCTTCCTGCCCAGCATGTATTAATGGAGGAGTTAGAATATTTTAGGTAGAGTTTAAATACTGCTTTTCAATATCTTTGTTCTGCCTGAGTACATTTTTATATAATCTATGAAATCTGTATACAACCACAGCAGGAATTAATCCCTCATACTTTCACAAATACCATCTAGGCTGTTCTTAGTGCAAACCAGTTTTCCCTGCCCTAGATTCTTCAAGGAAATCAAGAACTCACCCAGCACTTCCCCCTTTCTCTCCTGCTGGCATTGGAGCAGCCTTGGGTGTGCATCCCAAGGTTATGGGAGCTGCAGCTCCTCAGGATTCACCTTCCCAGTGCTGTTCCCGTGGGATTTGTCCCCTCTCAGGTGCAGCAGGAAAAGGTTACATTGCTGTTGTTGTCCCAGCAGAGTGGGAGGACATTTGTGTCCCTGTCACTCGTCCTGGGCCGCCTGTGACGTGTGACACTGCATTAAAATACATTTGTGTCAGTCTGGGCAGGGACATGGTCACTGCTGAGGTCCCCCAGAGATGATTCAGTCCTTGCTGGGTGTTCTCACACTGGTCTTTGTCAGAGCAATTTAGGAAAAACCCAGCAGTGACAAACAAAGCCATTGGAGTTTGTGCTCCCCGTGCCCACAGCCTGGCACAGCTCCTCCCAGCCCCTCCAGGGCTGCAGCCAAGGATTCTGTCCCTGGGGTGGGAGGTGCCCCAGTCCCTTCTGTCAGGTGACAGACAGGTGCCCCAGTCCCTCCTTCTGCCCTCTCTGAAATGCAGGAAAAGCAAAGAGTGCCCAGAGTGGATCCCTTTGCAGGGGAGGGCTCAGCCCTGTGCCAGCCAGGCCGTGGGGCTGAGCATCCTCTGCTCTCCTGTGTGGGAATCACAAAACCAGAAACTTCCACAGACACTGAAGGGTTTGATTTGCAGCCTTGGGAGAAGCCTGCATTGATGTAAAAACACAACACACAGACATTAAACAGAAAAATCACAAACTTATGTTTCTATAGTTGTAAGTAAGAATATGCTTTAAATAAGTGAGAAATTGTATTGATAAAATGGTGAAGGGTTTCTAATGTAGGGGTGGGGTTGTATGGAATAAGCTGAGAGTTTAGAAGTTATACCAGGAGCAGAGGTGTGCATGTGAGACAGAAGCCTGTTGGGTAAAAGTATCCACAGTGCAGTAGAGGTAAGTAAAGGGGATAGGTTAGAAAAGCAAAACAAACCTTGTGGCATCTGTTCATTGGGATAGAAAGTTCTGTATTGCCCTGTAACAAAGAAACTTTCACAGAATTCCCAGAATGACCAGGTTGGAAGAGACCCTCAAGACCATCGAGTCCAACCCAGCCCAACACCTCAGCTGAGCCCTGGCACCCAGAGCCACATCCAGGCTTTGTGAAACACACCCAGGGATGGTGACTCCACCACCTCCCTGGGCAGAACATTCCAGAACTTTATCACCCTTTCTGTGAAAATCTTTTTCCTAATATCCAACCTACATTTCCCTTGGTGCAGCTTGAGGCTGTGTCCTCTGGTTCTGTCAGTGCTGCCTGGAGAAAGAGCCCAGCCCCAGGTGACCACAGCCACCTTTCAGGAGCTGTACAGAGTGGTGAGGTCACCCCTGAGTCTCCTTTTCTCCAGGCTGAGCACCCCCAGCTCCCTCAGTGGTTCCTCACAGGGTTTGTGTTCCCAGCCCCTCTCCAGCCTCGTTGCCCCCTCTGGATGCACTCCAGTCTCAGTGTCCTTCCCAAACTGCGGGGCCAGCACTGGACACAGCACTGAGGTGTGCCCTCAGCAGTGCTGAGCACAGGGGAAGGCTGACCCCCTGCTCCTGCTGGCCACACCAGCCCTGATCCAGGCCAGGATGCCCTGACTTTGCTTGTGAGTGCTCTTGAGCTATGGCCAGCTGCTTGCTCCTCTAAAATCTCAGGGCCTCTGAGGCTGATGTTTATCTGAGCAATAAATCCTTCTCAGCCCAAAAAGAGTGCCATCCCTTCATTATTAGTGGGGATAATGATACCATGAGCTGTGCCCACACTCTGCCCTGTGCCACAGGAGACATTCCCAGCTCCAGGCATGCCAGGAGCTTCCTCCCTGGACGTTACAGCCCCTGGGAGCATCCCAGAGCCCCTGCTGGAAGTTGTGCCTGGTTGCCGTGGTTGTAATGGAATTAGAGCTCAGGATTGAGTTAGGTGGGAGCGCTCAGCGTCCCTGCGGAGCACGGAGCATCCTGGCAGGCTGTGCCAGGCTGGAGCAGCCACGGGTCCTGCTTTGGGACAGCAAATAATCAAATAAAACCCGAGGGCTGTGCCAGGGCCTCACCTGCCCATGCTGCCCCTGCCGTGCCCAGCAGAGTGAGCCTTTCACAGACAAACAGACACGTGCTCCTTTGGGGAGTGCACTTTTGGCTTTCTTCTTCCCCTGTGCTCCTACAGAAGCCCAAATTGGGTTAGCAGAGGGTTAACAAGTGTGTGCTTTGCTGTCTTGATTGAAATGCAGGTAGCATCAAAGAAATAATGTGAATTGATCAAGAGCAAACTGCAGGAGTTCTTTGGTTCTTCAGCAAGTTTGCAGTTCCAGGGCAGGACCTAATGAGTTCATATTCAATCTCAGCTGTTAATCATATGGATCCCTAGGGATCAAGCTTGGATTTTAAAAAATCTGCTCTGAATTTTAAACAAAAGATTCAGGTGGGACTGAAAGGAATAAGAAAACAAAGGTTGCTGCTGATTTCTTTATGAAATTGGGAACAAGATTTCTATAGGCAGTCTGAACTTAGAGAAGAAAATTCTCTTTGTCATTGAAGAGTCTGTTCTCTTGGTGGGATTGTGTTTCTGCCATGTCCTGGTGGTGTGTTTATGGATACAAACAGAGCTGGCAGTCCCTGGTTCCCAGGTCAGCCTCTGGGATGAGGACAGGGAGGCACCTGTGGCACACCAGACGTTCGTTGAATCCGCTCTCAGATGCTGCAGAGGGAGCATCAGATGAGCTCCAAGACAACAGCTCTGAAACAATAAGTGATTCAATTTACTGGTGTTTTAACTTCTACCTCCTGATCAGGGACCTTCAGACTGGCATGGAAGTCAAACAGCTTCCAAAGAGCCATGGCTCAGAAGGAAAAGGGTTGTGATCCCCTTCCTTAGCACAGCTTCCTAATGTCCTCTGGGAACAGGTCCAGAGGGCAAGGCTGGCACAGACCTGGCCATTGGCACAGGCTGAGCAGGGGGCAAGGCTGGCAGTGGGCTGGCACAGCCCGAGCAGGGGGCAAGGCTGGCAGTGGGCTGGCACAGGCTGAGCAGTGCTGCCAGCAGCGTTTGCTCCGTGCTGCTGCCTGCACTGACTGTGTGCCTCAGTGCATTCCAGGCTGATTGCCCACTTAGCCCAGGCAGGTTTGCTCAGAGCACAAACGAGCCCTCCTGGCAGAGGCTGCAGCCTCACCTGCAGCTCCTGGGTCAGGCATCCATCACCTCCCCATGCTGCTGTTCCAGGGGGAGTCCTGCCCTGAGCCAGCACGGACCCTGGCACCACCCTGCACCTCTCAGTGCCCTTCTGGAGCCACTTCCAGGCCTGCAGGCCCCAGTTTCCTGTTTTCCCAGTTTTGTGTGCCTTGTCCCTTTCTCAGGGATTTAGGCCTCCTTTCCCCTCAGCATCCCAGATATTCCTTTCCCTGGGCACATCTATGTATAGCTCCTGAGCAAGGCAGACCTTTTGTCTGATGGCTGTGGTCATTCTTGAACGTCCAAAAAAGCCCGTGACCTATTTCCAGCAGTGATTCATTGCAAGCCTCTCAGAAGGACTACAATTCCCAAAGATGCAGATAAGAGCCACGAAAGATTAGAGCCAGCCTCAGCAGGTAAGAGATCTCCTTCCCCTTGAGAACGAGACACCCAACCTATTTACAGCTCTGGGGGCTTGTTTTCCTTCCCTCTTCCAAAGGCACCGAGACATCCTGTGGAAAACCTGAGCTGGGGGTGTGTGGGAACAGAAACCCCATGGAAAAGCAAAGGAGAGCTTCCTCCAAAGTCACAGAGCTTCTGGAAAAAGCCCTGGCCCCAGTCCTTGTGTTGCTGCTCCTGGAGGTGACAGTGCCACCGTCCTTCCCCCCCGGAGCTGCCTGCTGCTGTCTCACACCCAGGGCAGTCTCACACTCGTGGTGCCACAACCCAACCCCAAATGTGTTTTCCTGGAGGTTTAAAGGGAACCCTGCAGGAAAGACAGTCGTTTGAGTTGTGCTAGAAAATATTTTTAAAAGTCTGTGTCACGTTGCCGTGGTGACAAAAGTTCTTAAAACGATGAAGATTAAAGTCTAGGCTGGGAACGGTGGCATGGGGAGAGGAAGGGGGGCTGCTGTCATGACAACCTCAACTCCGAGAGTGCAAGAGGCAAAACACACGGTGGTGGCAGGATCTTTGGGGTTTATATATATCCATAAACATCTGCCAGCTATGCCAGCCTTCTCAGTGCTAATTAGTCCTGCTATTTCACCTTGCTCTGCTGTAAATATTTTCCAGTAGACACAAGTCTCAGAGGGAGAAGGCAAGAAAATGCAATTTCTCCCTATCTCTGTTCCCTGAGCTCCTGCCTGGGGAAGAACTTCCAGTGGCCAGGAGCAAGCTGCCTGGGGAAAGTGAAATCACCTGAGGAGGAGGTGGAGGCTTGTATGGTCCCTTACCGAGCTTTCCAGCCCCGGGCTGGGGCAGGAGCACTGGGTGGGCTGCCCTGCCTGCACACACACTGAGGCACCTCCTTGGGCCTGGCTCACCCACAGCCCATGAGCAGCAGATCAGAGCTGCCAGCCCGAGGTTTGGCTGAAAACTTTGCCCTCAGCTTCCAGCGCAAGAGGCTTTTCCCTGTTCTGTGCCCTGCTGGTCCCTCCGGGATAGCCGAGCTCAGGGAGATCGGGAGCACAGCAGCTGAGTGTCAGCACAGCCCCCGAGACCCGCAGAGCAAAACTGCCACGGCAGCACAAAGGATTCTTGTATTTGGAGTGTAAAATGTGCTTGGCTATCTCAGCTAACACCTGGGCCTGGGAGCGCTCCCCTGCCGCGGCTGCTGCAGGCGGCGGGGCCGGCACCCGGCCCGGCCCTGCCCCCGTGAGTCACGGCCTGGCTGCGGGCAGCATCAGCGGCTCTGCTGACATTGCCTGTGTCACTCCGTGCAAAGCAAGCAGAAAAAGAGAATCAACCCCAAACTCTTGCCTGCATCTAAAACTTGATCTTCTGGCTCTGGCTGGCTGCTGGCACAGCAGAAAGCGGGTGAGCACAGCCCCAGCCCGTGCTGGAGTGTGCACACAGCCTGCAGGTGTAGCTGTGCTCCACAGCCCGTCCCAGCTCCAGCCCATCTGCTGCCTGCTGCTGCCAGCCTGGCCCAAACAATCTGCATCCCAGCTCCCTCCTTGTCCCAGGCACGCTGTGATGGGCACAGCCCAGAGTGTCTGTGAGAAACACGTTCACTCTCCTGAGAAAATGTAGAAAGTTTAATAAAGGACAGTAGGAGACAAGGACCATAGAGCAAAGGTTATTATGGCATCAGCCAAGAGCACCCTGTTATCTTCGGGGAGACCCCTTAAACACCTTTTAATTACACCAGCCTGCTGCAAATTCATAGATCCCTATGCATAGTAAACTTTTCCCCAGACTAGTTTACATGCTCTCAGAATTGTTTAGCACATCTCTTCTTTGGACCTGCTTTTTTAGAGCATGCGGATTCCTGGATTGTGGTTTTTAGTCCCTTTTTAGCACCTCCAGTTTTGGGCCCTGGCCCACAGTGACCCTCACAGAGGGTGAGTGCTGATGGTTGGCAGATCTGTGCAGGTGTCCTCATCCCGTGCTCATTGGGTGTTATCCCATCCCAGCAGGCAGTTTAACACAAGCACACTGAGAGCAGCTATTGCACTGCTATGTCTAAGCTTAATTAACAACAGAAATAAAAACTAGATAACAAAGTTACTTGAACAGCACACATATAAAATCCATTTTAATATTTGCCAAAAGCCAATATTGTAATGTGTGTCTGTAACATGTCTGACCTGCTTCCTGAGGTGTCAGTGAACCCAACTGTGTTCCTTTATGTGATTCTTCTTCTTCCCCAGCTCAGCCTGTTGGCAGCAACAGTTGCCTTGGAAATTCAAAGTTTCTATCTTTGTGCAATTTAGTGGCTAGAACAGCATTTTGTCCACTCTTCCAAAGAAAAAAATATGTAAAAATGTGTCCATTCTTCCTAAAGACCAAAACCTGAGGAGTTGCTCAGGACAGGAAACCTCCTGGAGTCAAACTGGATTATATTTTGATGCAGCTTAAGCGTGACATCACTGGGAGAATAAATAGGAAGCTGGGGAGGGTGAGGAAGGAGCAAGAAGCAGGGGATGATGCATTTCCCACAGCAGCATCAGGAGAGGGAAAGGAGCAGCTGAGATGTTGCTTTGCCTTGCTGAAACACCGTGTGTGCCAGCGGGGTGGGTTCATTCCACAGCTGGAATTCCTGGGGGAGCTGCCCTTTCCCTGCCAGCCCTGATTGCTGTGCATGCTCAGAGGGGCTCAGGGCTGCTCTGTGTGCCCCAGGTGTGCCCAGGGCGGGTGTGCCCCGGGCTGCTCTGTGTGCCCTGGCTCTGTGTGCCCCAGGTGTGCTCAGGGCTGCTCTGTGTGCCCTGGCTCTGTGTGCCCCAGGTGTGCCCCGGGCTGGCTCTGTGTGCCCTGGCTCTGTGTGCCCCAGGTGTGCCCTGGCCCTGCTCAGGGCTGCCATGCCTCAGTGCCCTGTGTGCCCAGGCAGGTTTGTCCTCCTGGGGAAGCCCACCCTGCCAGCTGTGTGTTCTTTGTCTCTCCCTCGCTGCAGCTTCCCAGGATGGGTCTGCTCATCAGGGCTCCCAAACCCTTCCCCTCTTCCGTGAGTTGTGTCACCCTGGCTGTGCAGAAGGTGACATTTGCCATGAGAGCTGGCACTGATCCCCAAATCACCAAACCACAGTTTTTTCAGGGAGCTGCCTTCAGTTTGCACATTGGCTGGAATGAGCTTGTTGTCCAGGCTGATCTTGGGACTAAACAGGATGAGTGGTTTTGGGTGATCCAGAGCCACAGCAGCTGCTGCTGCAGGGCCTCAGCACAGCCACCCTCAGTAATCTGGCTAAACTGGATTTTAGGCTCAGAAAAGCTCTTTGCAGCACCCACCTATCCTCAGTCTATTGGAGATTAACACCAAGGTTTGAAAAGGCAGCTGATGCCTCTGTGAGGAAAATGGATCTTTACCTCTGTTATCTTCAAAAGCCAAGGAGAGAAAGGCAGACTGAAAGACATGTCAACTTTCTTCCCCACAGCCCACAAATACTCTTCTTAAATGTAGGTAAACACATTTTTCCTTGCAGCAGAACAACCTTACTCTGACCCTAGAGCACTCACAACAGCGTATGAAACTGTTTTGATTCTCTTTTGAGATTTGTATTTCCTTCTCAAGTCTGTGGGGTTTTTAAGCCATAAATGAAGAGTAAATTCTTTGCTTCTCTTAAGCTGGAGCAGTGTCACAGCCCCTTGATTATCCCCAGGGGATTTATCACAGTTGTATATTAACCATGGTGTGGGCACTGACACCAGCACTGGCTCGGGACCAGCCAGGATGTGGAGCAACAGAGTTCCTGCCACGTTGGCAGTGCAGTAGTGAAGGGCAACAAGCAGTTTCAGTGCTTTTCTGTGGAGCAGAATCTGTTCAGGAGCCCCATGGATGGCAACAAGTCCTGCTGGAGCCAGCACTCAGATCTGCTGGCTCGCCAGGATCATCGGGGTGCCTCTGCATCAGGGCCCCAAAGCCCTGGGAAAGCCCCTCGGTTCCAGGCACAGCACCCCCAGAGCCTGAAAAGCCAGCAGGGATGTGCAGCCAGATCCCAGCCTGGATGTGCAGCCAGATCCCAGCCTGGATGTGCAGATCCCAGCCTGGATGTGCAGATCCCAGCCTGGATGTGCAGCCAGATCCCAGCCTGGATGTGCAGATCCCAGCCTGGATGTGCAGATCCCAGCCTGGATGTGCAGTCAGATCCCAGCCTGGATGTGCAGATCCCAGCCTGGATGTGCAGATCCCAGCTCAGCTGTGCATCAGATCCCAGCCCAGATGTGCAGTCAGATCCCAGCCCAGATGTGCCAGCAGGGCCAGGGCCAGGGGCTGTGCCAAGGGCTGGTCCTGGCAGAGTGTGCCTGGAGCAGCTCCTACCCTGCCCAGCGCTGCCCCAGGATGTGCCCATGGACAGGGCAGCCCCAGGGCCCCAGCCAGCCTGGGGCACAGGGATTGTGGTGGCCCCAGCTGGAGCAGAGGGATGGTGGTGGCCCCAGCCTGGAGCAGAGGGATGGTGGTGGCCCCAGCCAGAGCAGAGGGATGGTGGTGGCCCCAGCCTGGAGCAGAGGGATGGTGGTGGCCCCAGCCAGAGCAGAGGGATGGTGGTGGCCCCAGCCTGGAGCAGAGGGATGGTGGTGGCCCCAGCCTGGAGCAGAGGGATTGTGGTGGCCAGCCTGGAGCAGAGGGATGGTGGTGGCCCCAGCCTGGAGCAGAGGGATGGTGGTGGCCCCAGCTGGAGCAGAGGGATGGTGGTGGCTCCAGCCAGAGCAGAGGCATGGTGGTGGCCATGGTTTGGACAGCACCTGAGCCTTGTGCCAGCACAGAGCAGCATGCCTAATTAAACACACAGCCTTGATTGGAGCCACTGCCAGAGCCAGGTCCCACTTCTCCAAGGTGTCCTTGATTCCTTCCAGCTCAAGTGCTGGGGTTGGAGGAGTGCTGCTGCAGTCCAGGATAGAGGAGGGCTGCACAGTTATTTGGGGCTGACAGGATTTCAGATTCCTTCTGATAGGATCCCGATAGCTCGTGCTGTATAAGTGGAGTTTCTGAGATGGAGCTCTTACATAACCAGAAATGACTTTTGGAGGGAAGTTTTGGTCCTCCCACTTTGCCAAGCTGTCCTTTCCACAAGAATTGCAAGGTGTCCTTTGGCTGGAAGGACAGCGCTGATTTTGTAGCAGGGATGCTGAAGCCAGAGCTTGTTTTGGTCTGTCAAAAACCAGGGATATTAACTCTATCCAAGAATATCTTTTAAATGTAAATCCATGCTCGGCTCTTCTCCTGGCTCACTTTTTCCCAGTGCAAGCAGCAGAAAGACAGGAAGCACAGGCAGTGCTGGGGTGGAAGGAGCTGTGATGCTCTGGGACCCAGCCTGGGTTGTGTTACAACAGGACACAAAGTCCCGAGCGTTCCTGATGGAAACCAGAGAAGTTGCAGTTACCACTCACGTTCCTGTGCTCCTGCATGGACCAGCTCTTCTGGAATGTTCCTGGCCCTCCTCTCCCTGGTGAGCCAAGGAAGTGCTGGAGGGCACTGCAACATTACTGGGTCAGAATTCCCTGTGACACCAGCACCTCTTTGCAGTAGGAGCTTCTCAGTGGAAGGTGTTTGTCCCAGCCCTTCAGTTATTCCTGCACCAGCAGCATTCCTGGTTTTCTCTTGCATGGCAATGCAGATGTATTCCAGGGAGTGGGCAGGAGCTGGGAACTCCTGAGACATTTGGAGCTGGAGCTGTCTCACCTGCAGCTCAGACATTTGCAGTTCATAATCATAATTACTCCTGGGAATCCCTGAGCTCCTTCTCAGGTGCCACAGCCCAGGTGTGTCACCCTCAGGGATCTGTTCCCATCCAGTGGCTCCGGTGTTCCAGTCCAGATCCCAAGGTGCAGAGAAGGAGCTGAATCCACCCTCTCCTCTCTGTGCATGCACCAAATAAAGGTTCTCTGCCCTGGCCTGACTCGGATAGATCCCAGCCCTCCTCTCAGAAGCTCAGTATCCATCACCTGGTCCCTGAGCCATCCATGCCCTCGGGCTCTTCGCTGTCCGCTTTCCATCTGTCAAAGGAAGGAAGGCACGCCCCTCCTCAGTCTGACAGGGCTTCAAGGTGTTTGTCCCAGCCCTTCCCCGGGTTACAGCAGGGCTGGAGCTCTTTGAAAAACACCCGGAGGTGTGAGAGGAAAAGTCATTAGCACAGAAAAACCCTGGTGGCACAGAAGATCCTTCTGCAAACTGCTGCTCCAGCTTCATTAAAAGCACAGCCCCGGGCTCTCATTCCAACAGGATGGATTCACTCTGGGTTATCTAAATGAGAATGATCATTTCTGCAGGGGGAGGAAAACAGAGGAAACCAGGAGGAATTATTCTGTATGAATTATGTGCTCAGCTTTCATACTGACCTATTGAGTCAGCAGCGAGAGCTGGATTTCCTAGAACAGCCTTTCATGCTGGATTTTGGAGATATTCTTCTTTTCAGCCCTTGAAAGATCACTCAAATGGCCTTTCTCACACTGGCAGTGTGGGCTCCAGCCTGGATGCAGGGAAATAATGGAGTTAGCAGCAGTTATCCAAACCATTCATCCTTCTGGATTCCAGCATCCTTTGTGCTCCCTCCTGGCAAGGGTTGGGCACGTGGGCATTGCTGTGGGCGTGTGACCCTGAGGTGGGCATGGCTGGTGGGGAAACAGCCATTCCAACTGGACAGCCAGCTCCAACAGCAGCAATTCCAGCTGGAAAGGTGTGATTCCTTTGCCTGATAACAAAGGTTCTCTGCTGTTTTAGCTGTTGAGCTGCCTTCCTGTGGGATGAGAGGCTGATCTCTGGTGTGGGCAAAGGTGGCAGCACACAGTGCCCTGGTGGTGGGAGGGAGGAGCAGGATTGTCCCTGTTGGAGCAGCCAGGTGTATGGATTTGGGCACACATCACACAGCCTGACACTCATTCATGTCCCTTGGGAGGTGATGCCCAGGTGAGGCACCTGAACCCCTCTGGATCAGGGGCTGTGTCGCCTCTGACCTGTAAGAAAGTTGTGTTTGCAGCTTTATTTTCCACGTGAAGAACTGACAGATGAGGAAAACCAGCCCTGTCTGCCATGGTTCTCTTTTCCTTGCCCACCTGGGCAGGGGTGTAGCAGCAGAATACAAGGAGTCCAAGAAAAGAGATGAATCAGATCCTCTTCCAGAAGCCTCTGCTGAGTTGGAGGCTGTTCCTTGTTGCATTTGATTCGTGCAGAGACTGCAGCTGACATCCAGTACAAAGGCAGCTGCCACCACGGGTCACTGTGGAACACGTATCCAGCAAGAACAGAAAGCAAAGAAGGGCACTGCACCTAAAAGATGGAATTATAGAGTTGATTCCTGAGGAGTGGCTGATGGTCCAGAAATATTTGCAACCAGCTTATTTTATAGAAGGTGTTATGGAGCTTTTAATGGTAAATTAGAAGGCAGGAGGGGTGTAGGGTTGCAGGGCAGGAGGGGTGACTGATGATGAGTTTGTATTTTGGTTTTTAAGCTGTTCTTCAGTTGGCTCTGCTTCCCTGGTTCTGTGCTTTGGTCTTTAAGCTGGTTTTCAGCTGGTTCTGCTGTGCCTGAGCTGAGCTCGTGCAGGTTTTCTGTCCCTTCAGCAGGGTTCTGGAGCCTGGCACTGTGTGTAGTGACCCTGGGGGTCGTCTGGGGGAGCTGCCATCTCACTGCTCCTGTGTGCCCGCAGATCTTCCACATGACCTACGACCTGGCCAGCGCCGTGGTGAGGATCGTCAACCTCATCGGCATGATGCTGCTGCTGTGCCACTGGGACGGCTGCCTGCAGTTCCTGGTGCCCATGCTGCAGGACTTCCCCGACGACTGCTGGGTGTCCCTCAACCGCATGGTGGTGAGTGCTGGCCAGACAACACTTGGACCTGCTTGTGTTCCCTCCTTCCTTCCCTGTTTTACCTTTCCCCCCTGCTTCCACTCTTTTCCCACTGCCTCTTTACAGAGTGAGGCCGATGCCAGGTGTTGTATTTTTCATCCCCTTGTTGAGCTCGTAATGAATAATTATAAATAACCAGCTCGGAGATGGTGGGCAGGGTCTCCCCTCTGGAGCATCCCACGTGCCCTGCTCCTCATCCCACCTCTCACCCTAAAGCCAGCCCCTGGCTGACACCCCTGCAGCACCCACTGCCATCCCCCAGCTTCCCTTTCATCCCCCGGGGCCGTCCCACCGCTCCCCAGCGCTGTGGGCAGGGAGGCAGGTCCTGCACGGACACAGTGCCGGGGTTTGGGGGCAGGTCCTGCACGGACACAGTGCCGGGACAGGGAGGCAGGTCCTGCACGGACACAGTGCCGGGGTTTGGGGGCAGGTCCTGCACGGACACAGTGCCGGGGTTTGGGGGCAGGTCCTGCACGGACACAGTGCCGGGACAGGGAGGCAGGTCCTGCAGGGACACAGTGCCAGGGTTTGGGGGCAGGTCCTGCAGGGACACAGTGCCGGGGTTTGGGGGCAGGTCCTGCACGGACACAGTGCCGGGACAGGGAGGCAGGTCCTGCAGGGACACAGTGCCGGGGCTCGGAGCAGGACTGGCCCCGGCAGAGCCGCAGAAGGCAGGAGCCAGGCTCCCTCTCCTGGCACCGAGCAGCAAGGAGCAGGCATGGAAACTGCTTCCCGCTGGAATCTGAGTATATGGAGTCCCAGAGCCAGGGCTGGGGCTGATCCATAATTCCCATTGCTGGTCCCTTTGCCCCATACCCCCTGGAAGTGACCACCCACCCACCCTGGAGTGAGCCACGGTCACGGGATGAGGAGCCAGGCTGCCCAGTGCCATCCCAAGCTGTGCCCTGCTCTTGCTGGGAGGGAGTTTGACACCATATGGCTAAGGCAGGGCAAATTCATGGTACCTTTCAACCATCTTGCTGAGAATTCAGGAGCTTTTATTCAAAGGGACAATGTCCAGTTGATTAAGCAGCAAAAACTGACAAAGCTTAAAAAATTGCCTGTTATTGCAGTTCTTAACCTCCAGATTCCCCCAGCCAATTTCTTCTTGAATAAAGGAAATAATCAAGCACTGGGGCAGAACAGAACAAATGTAAAATGTATCAAAGATGTGCCAGCCTGCCGTGCCTCCCACGTGCAGGGCTGTGAGCATCCATGGAAAAGTCATCTGTTTGCTGTTTATTTATTCATTTCTCCTCTCTGCAATAATGGTTCTCTTCCTGCTGCTGCCAGACTGCCAGTTCTGGAGCCTGGAACCCTCTGCTTATCTCCAGCAGAACAACAGCCTGTGCAGCAGCTGCCTGGGCTTCCCCGTGCTGCCTTTTCATTATTTCTGTGAGCAGTCAGAGATCAGGGCCCCACTGTGCTGCTGGGGCCAAGAGGACACTCAGCTCCTCGTGCCAGGGAGCTCAGAGGTGCAGGTGGCCTCATCCCCCCATCCCAGGGTGCCTTGGCCATGGCAGGGTGGCTTCAGAGCAGCAGATGTGGAGCATTTCTCCCTCATGCCAACGTTTGGCTGCTGATGGCAGCAGCAGCTCCTGGCTCTGCCCGTCCATCCCTTGGGGCAGAGGTGCAAGCTGGGCCTGAAGCTGCCAGCTGTAGTCACAGGGAAGGGCCTGCAAAGTGACAGGACATGGGACAGAGCAAGAAAAGATTTAGCCAAGGCAAATCTTAGCAGCAAGGCTGAGAAGAGGGGGGAGGATGCATTCCAGAGGCAGGAAGGCTCAGCAGGCTCCAGGAGGGCAGGGGAGGGAGCTCCTATCCTCAGCAGAGCCTTCCTCATGCTGCAGCCTTGTCTTCCCAGCCTTGAGAGCCTCTGAAGCTGGGAATTAAACTTGCCTTGGGAGTTTTTTTTTCTGCTTCTTCCCTGCAGCTAAATCACCTTCTTTTTTTTTTTTTTTTTTTTTTTTTCCTTTANTTCCACTTAAAAGAAGTGGGAAAAAAAATCATTATCTCTGAAAATGGAGCCTCAGGAAAGTGGGATGAAGAACTGGAGAGATGCCTCACCTATAGTTCAGGGGGGCTTCCACTCCAGAAGCTGTGCAGGAATATGCCAGCCCCAAAATAGCCTGGGGTTAGAATATTTAACAAAGAGTGCAGTAGTTCTTTGGAGAAAAAATAGTTTTTTTCTCCCAATAATGTCCTTTAATCTCCTGAGAAGATTTCCAGGCGTGTCACTGGGCCCAGCAGTGAATGTGGATGGCATTATCAGTGAAACAATTTACATCTCATCTGGAGGGGAGTATTGGGGGAGGCCACAGAGTCAGGAAACAAGAACCTGGAGCTCTGGGCTCTTCTCAGGCTTTGGTGGCAGGATGTGGATGGAAGGTTCCAGCATGGCTCTGTGTGATGGACACAGCTGGGGAGGGAGAGGCCAGGCTGCGCTCTGTGCAGGGATTTTGGGACGTTCTGTACCAGCCTGGTGTGAGCTCTGAGGAGATAAATAAATATCCTTGGTGCATGGCTGCCCTGATTACACACAGGAGCCAGGAATCTGGGAAAAAGGGAATCTTCTGAAGCTGCTGCAGCCAAGGGGAGCTGGAAGTGAGGTCCAGATGCTTTGGAGGCTCTGTCCATGAGTGTGCTGGTGCTGCTCCTCCTCTGCTCCGGGGTTTCCCACCACTTGGCACTCCATAAAACCAGCCCTCATTTCCATGCTGCAGGGAAAGAAGATTCATCACCTGCCATCTGCTTCCTAAAGGTTTGATCCTCATCCAGGGGATTTGTGAAGGGTCTGGTGTTGCCAAAATCATCTCAGGGCCTCGATAAATCCCCGAGTCTGGTTCATGGGGGTGTTTTGCACATGCCTCCTGTTCCATCTGCAGCAGCCGTGGAAGCAGGGGTGCCTGGCTGACTCCTGATGGCAGGGCAGGATGTTTGCAGTATTAATTGCTGAGTCCCAGTCCCAGGGGCTGCAGCATTAGCTTTCCTGCAGTGCACTTTATTAAAAACTGGAAACACTGGTGAGTCAGCTGCAGAGTGTGTGCTGCTCCCCCAGAGCTGGCCTGGCAGCTCCTCTCCAGAGATCCCAGCTCTGCTGAGCCCTGAAAGCTGCTGGGAACACGTGGCCTCCTCCCCTGGGTGCTGTGCTGAGCCCACACACCCTGCAGGGAGGGCAGAGATCCCCCAGGCCAGGGCAGCAAACTGATCAGCCTCCCCTCCAGCAGAACACATTCCTGTGGAGCTCTGCCCCTCCCTGCTCCCAGCACCTTGCTGAGGGCTGCTGATGGAAAGGGGAAGAGGAATGGGAGAGAGCAATCCTGCACAGATCTGCTGTGATTCCCAGCTCCCCCCGAGCCTCTGGGCCAGCACATCCCTCCTGCCCTCATTCAGGCCCAGGAATCTGCAGGAGATTCCATCTTCTGGAAAGGCTGTCAGGAGCAGCAGGAGCAGGGCTGCTCCCATGGGCTGGGAGCCTGGAGCCCAGGGTGACAGGCACAGGGAGTGCCCTCCCCAGCTGGGGCCAAAACCAGTCCAAAGCAGGGTGGGCAGGGCAGAACGGCCCATAAAGGGAATACTGATCTTCCCAGGGAAGGCAGGGTGACAGGCACCTCCAGGGACTGTCCAGGGAGGCCAGCTGGGAGCAGCATGAGATGGGGACAGCAGCAGGGCTGCAAAGGAGGCAGAAGCACTCTGTGCACAGGCCTGGGTGCAGGTACCACGAGCCCAGGCAAGGTGTGGGTGCCCAGGTCTGGATCTTCAGGAGCACAGGGTGCTTGGGAGGGCTCTCAGGAAAGGCTGCCTGGGACAGTTGGGACAGGGGCACTCAGAGCACTGAGAAGATCCCTGCTGGCAGGTGAAGGCCACGTGGAGCTTCCCTTGGAAACAAGCCCAGAACAGGCAGGTTCTGTCTGAGGTGAAGTTTGACCTGTCATCTCCATGTGTTCCCCCACCACTCCCACCCTTGAAACTAGATCTGGAGGTGTGTTTTTCCAGCCCAGCAGTTCCAGGGGTGGGCAGGGATGGTCAGAGACAGCTCCTGAGTTCTCCAAGTGTTAATGGTGTAAGTCAGGCATAACATTGTTTTTTGAAGGCTCTGTCCATGAGTGTGCTGGTGCTGCTCCTCCTCTGCTCCGGGGTTTCCCACCACTTGGCACTCCATAAAACCAGCCCTCATTTCCATGCTGCAGGGAAAGAAGATTCATCACCTCAGTGACAGGACTACACCCCTATCCCAAGCACTTCCAGTACTTCTCTGTTTCTTTACTCACCTCACTCCTCCTCTCCAGTGAGGATTCAACCAGACACACTCACATGTACATCAGAACCCAAATACCCTGCCAGACACCACAGTTTGCCTTCAGGTGCTTCTGTAAGGTACTGCAGAACCCAGCAGTGCCTTTGAAGTGTTCCAGGGAAGTGCCTCCAAGTATCAAAGGTGGATCTGAGCAGGCCACGCTCTAATGCCAGAGAAGCCCTTCCAGCACTGCCAGTGTGGATGTTAAAAACCAACCAGTCTAGAAACTGCTTCCAAGTCATTTCACTGCCTTTTGCAAAGTCTCTGAGATAGCCCCCTCTTGACTGTGAACAGGCACAGATCTGTAGCTCTGCTTTCGCTTGCTTTGGGATTTGCTTAACGAGGAGTCATTTTCCCCCTGCAGTTTAAGGCCTCGTTTCCCTCCCCTAATGGCCATTTTAGCCACTCCAGTATCTGTGGAGTGCTGCAGCCCTGCTGCCGTGGGGGCTGCTCTAGCTGGGTATTGGATAGGCTGTGGCTCTTACAGGAACGAGCTGTGGCAGTGTGAGGCACCTGGTGCTGATAAACCCGAGTCCACACTGCATCTGGAACCTCTTCTAGTCTGGCCTAAAGTACTGTGGGCTTGACCTGTCTGCTCATCCTGTGGAAAACAAAAAACCTGACAGCTAAAGAGGTACCAGACCTGTAAGTGAAGAATCATCACAGAGCATCCAGTGCTCTTCACACTTGGTAGCCTAAAGGTAATTGCTCTGAAAGGCTTCCCCTCCACAGAAGTGCCTCTCTCTGAGCAGTCCTCCACGTGCTCCTCGGGGTTTGTTTGGAAAGCTCCGTGTTTTCCTGCAGCTCCCACCCCCCAGTCTGTCATCATCCCTCAGCCGTCCCTCAGTCTGGCACCTGCAGCCTGTCCTCACAGGAGCCCTGCCGCTGCTGGGAATTGGGCTGGGGCCCCGGGGTGTGCAGTTCCCAGGGAGCCAGCAGTGTTTGTGCAGGCTGCAGGGGCTCGGCATGCTGCATGGCAGAGTTTTGCATGACTAATTCCTGCAAAACACTGGCAAGCTTCCTTGTAAACAGCACTCCTGAGCAGCAAGTTGCTGGAAGAATGGCTTTTAAACCTCGAGCCTGCCTGCTACCCAGATGTTCACAGCCACTAAAGAGCCTGGCAGCCAGTTTTCCAGCTCAGCTACTACTGCTCTGTCTGCCCAGATTCCCTTTGGAATTTCAGCTCAGCTTCCATTGTCCCTGCTGTCAGGGCTGTGGTGGAGATGTGCTGCCCTGTTAAACTACTGCCACACTGAACTCAGAGGGCAGGAGCATTCCTGCAACAGCCAGTGAGGAATGGGGAAGGAATTCACCCAGCAAGGGATGGGACAGGACAGCTGCACTGCTCCCTGTGCCCCAGTACCAGGGACTGTGAGCCTCCATAGCACTGGCAATGTGCTGCCCACCTTTGCAGGGATGCAGCATTTTAAACACAGTGGCCAAATGTGACAGCTGCCTGCTGCTGTCCCAGGATGAGGGACAAGGGATGGGCTAAAGCCAGGGAAGTCACAGCAGCTGCCATGCCCTGAGTGCAGGGCCATGGCTTCAGTGTGCCAGGACTGCAGGGCTGAGGGAAGGGGGCTCCTGGAAGGGCAGGGTGCCTGTGGCAGCTGTGTGAGAGCTGGGCTGTGGCTGTGCCACTGCTCCCCTGTGGGCTCTGCTGTCACTTGTGTGGCTTTGCCCTCCTTGCTGCAGTGGGAATCTTGCTGCTGTGTGAGAGGCCCGGTGCCCACACGGAGCAGAAGGGGGTCTGCGAAATGCCACAAAGCCTGGGGGTGGAAAATGCAGCCAGCACTTCTTTGGCCAGGCCTCAGAGCCCCAGCACAGGCCTGGAGGCAGAGGAGCAGAGGGGTCACTCCTCTGGCCTCACACCTCGGGCAGCTCCCCTGGCCAGACCCTTCCTGTGCCCTGGCCAGGGGACAGACTCCCTGTGCCCTGTCCTGTCCTGTGTGCAGCTCCTTTGGGCTCCTCCCACACGAGCCTGGGGCACAGCCAGCAGCAGTCACCAATGGCCACTTTGTCTCTGGCCCCTCTCTCCTGGCTGCAGGGTGGTTTTTCCGGGTTCCTGCTCTGTTGGGAGGTGAGCCCAGACAGGCTGGCACCAGCAGGCTCTGCTGGGCTGTGGCTGTGCCACTGCTCCCCTGTGGGCTCTGCTGTCACTTTGTCACTCTGTGTGGCTTTGCCCTTCTTGCTGCAGTGGGAATCAGGCCTGTTTTGCATAATGAAACTGAATCTGGCCAGGTAATGCTATCAGCTGGCTTTGTCCACGTGCTTATCTCCTAACCAAGCATCAGCCCTCAGCAGAGGTTCCAGCCCTGTGCCACAGCTCCCAGCCAGCTTTGGCACTGTTTGCTCCCCATGAGGTCAGTGAGAAGTTTCCATGGGCATCAGTGGCACTGAGGGGAGGTCATCAGCCACCCAGCTGGCTGAGATGAGATACCTCCAGGGGGTGCCCAGTGAATTCCAGAGCTCCCAGCACTGCTGGCCACTGGTGCTCTGGCTTGAGGTCACAGGAGAGCTCCTTGTTTATTGACAAGCCAGCAGCAGGCCTGTGCAGAGACCTTCCAAGCTGCCACAGCACTGTGTCTGCAGAGCTCCATCCATAACCTTGGCCCCTTTCAGGAGCAGGGAGCAGCTGAGGAATGCCCAGTGCTGCCACAAGTGTCACCCAGCAGAGCCATTTTCCCATCCTGGTAAGAGCCAGGTGTGGTGACAGAGCAGTCACTTGTCAAGGTTTCACAGCAAGAACTTGCTGGCAGATAATACCCACAGGATGGCAAATGCACCTCGAGCTGTTCCATGAGCTCAGGCTAATCAGAATCACCAGGAAACTTGGGCTGGTTTTTCTCTCTGTGCCATGCTGAGGTGCTGCCTGTGAGAGCTGCAGTGGAGAGCACAAGGTGTCTCAGCACTCTGTCCTGGCTGCTCTCCATTGCTGCTCTCAAATGACAGCATTTGTAATTCCTCAGCTCTCTGAAAAAGCCCAGTTTCACACTGAGAAGAACTTGCTGTCCAGACATTACCAACTTCATTTTCTGCCCTTCTCATCTCTCCAGGTAATGACCAGAGACCCTGGTCATTTCCTAAATTGCTGGGCAGTGATTTTCCTAACTCTTAGATCCTGCTGCTGGCAGCCTTGCTCAGGCTCTCTGTTACAGTTCTCAGTTAAAGTCCATTTCCCAGGGGAGGAAATGATTTGCTTCAGTTCCCTCTCCCACACATGGGTCATGGTGAAAATCTCCCAGTGCATCATCTGGGTTTATCCCAGGTTACCAGCGGGGCACACTGGCTGCCTTCCCTGCTGGAAAAAGCACATGGAGTCTCTAAAAACCAGGGCCAAAGTGCTGATCTCAGATCTGGGATCTGGGCTTATTTTTCCAAATGGACTGAGCTGGGCTTGTGGGGCGGTGAGGGCTCTGAAATTAAACTTCTTGTGTAACAAAGAGTAAATTTCTTATGTCAAGGTGCCTCCAACAGGGATTTCTGAGTGCAGTTGAGGGCACTGAAGTGTAGGGTCTCAGTGAGAGATATGGGAATTATGGGGCTATGGGGGCATTGAGGTGTAGGGGCTCTGGGAGGGATATGGGAGTTATGGGGGCTCTGAGGGTATTGAGGTGTGAGGGATACAGGAGTTATGGGGCTATGGGGGCACTGAGGTGTAGGGGTTCTGCGAGAGATACAGGAGTTATGGGGGCACTGAGGTGTANACAGGAGTTATGGGGGCATTGAGGGGTTTGGAGACTCCATAGCCCTCCTAGCTTTCAAAGACCCCCCAGCCCTCCAAGCCACCAAAGAATTAAATTTTTTGTGTAACACGTCGAGGTGCCTCCAACAGGGATTTTTGGGTGCAACACCAGGGGTGCTTCCCTGCCCCAAATCCATGTCCCCATGCTGAAGCTGTGTCCCTGTCCCTGCAGAACGACTCCTGGGGGAAGCAGTACTCGTACGCCCTGTTCAAGGCCATGAGCCACATGCTGTGCATCGGCTACGGGCAGCAGGCGCCCGTGGGCATGTCGGACGTGTGGCTCACCATGCTCAGCATGATCGTGGGGGCCACCTGCTACGCCATGTTCATCGGCCACGCCACCGCCCTCATCCAGTCCCTGGACTCCTCGCGCCGCCAGTACCAGGAGAAGGTAAGGACAGCCCTGCTGGGGCCGGGGTGCTGGCTGTGCTCTCCTGAGGGAGCCCGGGGTGGTCTCTGTGATATCTGGAGGCAGACCAGGGTGGTCTCTGTGCTGTCTGGAGGGAGGATGGGGTGGTCTCTGTGCTGAGGGGAGCCTGGGGTGGTCTCTGTGCTGTCTAAGGGGAGCCCAGGGTGGTCTCTGTGATATCTGGAGGCAGACCAGGGTGGTCTCTGTGNAGCCCAGGATGGTCTCTGTGCTGTCTGAGGGGAGCCCAGGATGGTCTCTGTGCTGTCTAAGGGGAGCCCAGGGTGGTCTCTGTGATATCTAGAGGCAGACCAGGGTGGTCTCTGTGATATCTGGAGGCAGACCAGGGTGGTCTCTGTGCTGTCTGGGGGGAGCCCGGGGTGGTTTCCTTGCTGTGTGGAGCGAGCCAGGACTGTCAGTGTGAGAGCCCAGGGTGCTGTTCCTTGGCCACTCATCCCCATCCATGCACTCCAACACCCTCAGGAAGAAACAGCAGCAGGATCAGTTAACAGCAGGGCAAGAGGATGATTGTTGTTGTCTCTGCCTGTCTTTGTACACCAACGTTATCAATGTCACCGGTACCTAAAATTTTAAGTCACTTCTTCCTTTCCCACATCTTGTTTCAAACCCCAAGTGAATGGTCCAGAATGTGCAGCTTTTGTTTAGCAAGTGCTCTCTGTAAAAGTATCCAGATTATTCACTCCAGTGCTCCCGAGTGAAGCTGCAGAACAACCCCCAAAGCCCAGATCAAGGCTCGGGAGCTCGGAGCAGGTTCCCCAGGTAGCTGTGGAATTAATGGAACCATTGTGGGACTGCAGAATGGAGGGCACAGCCAGAAATGTCACATCTGATCAGGTTGCCACTGCCACAGTCACTGAATCTGTGAGCTGGGCAGGGCATCCAAAAAATGCAGCTGCCCTCAGTTAGTGGGGAGGTTTTATGGCCGGGGTCTTGTGGGTACATTTGATCTGGAGATTAAGAAGAGGAATTGTTCCTATTCTGACCCTGCCAGGTGCAGTTTAGGTGAGAGGGGAGCTGTGATTCAAGTGGGGAAACTGTGACCAGCAGGCACTGCTCATGTGAATTTGAAGTCCAGGGAGGAGGTGGGATGACCTTGGAACAGGTGTGAGACACAGGAATTACAATGAGAGGAGAGGAGAGCAGGGCAGAGAGGGGGAGAAAGAAGAGCAGAGGTTGACTCGTGCTTGGAGCATAAGGAAGATCCCAAAGCACAGCTAGAGCTAAAGGAGGGGGAATGCCCAGGAGAAGAGCGTGGAGGCCTGGCATGCATCCAGAGCATCCAGAGTTTTAGCTCTGTGTCACAGCTGAGCTGAGCTGATCCCCCCAGAGAGCAGGGCACGCCAAAGAGAAGGACACTGCAGCACTGGGAATGCTGATCAAATCTCAGGATGCAGAGTACTTATTCAAATGTGTTTGAAGTAGCACAGAAGTCAAGGACTGATCTGCAAAGCCAGCCACCTGGCCAGGCTGGCACAGCCAGGACTGCACCTGCAGCCCTGGGCACTCCGGGCTCTGCGCTCAGACAAGGGCACAGCTTCACCCTGGCACTTGGACTCCAGGCAGTGCTCAGGGAAATCAGTCCCCAGGAGGCCAGCAGGGACTGTAGAGGGGGTGGCAGGGACAGTGGGCAGTGTGAAAGCCTCATTAGAATGTGGGGGTGTGGGGGAGAGGGTTAACACACCCAGGAGAAGAGCTCTGACAAAGGCAGCAGGGACAGCATTGAACCAAGGGTGTATTTCCTGTGGCAGGTTCATTTCCCAAGTTAACCCTCCCAGCATCAAAGCCTCTGGGACTGAGTACATTCATCTTCCTCTTGCAAATGGGACAAGTGATGGCCTAAAAACAAATATGTATTTACTCTCTGCATTCCTTAGCACTTGAATAGCCATGATTAAAATGAGGCTGCTGCGTGATTTGCAGCCCTGCAACTCAATTTAGTTCAGTCCTCCTGGGACAAAGTGTCTGGTGAAGCAGATCAGAGAGACAATCTCAACAAGTTTGGAGGTTGATTGGTAGAAGCCAGCAGCAATTGAGAGACCTCTGCTGAGCACCCTGTGGGGCTCTGCCTGTCCCTCAGCACAGCTCAGCCTGCAGGGGCCTCGGGAGCTATGCTGGGAGTGGCCAAGGAAAGGGACACCGTGGAGAGGGAGAGGGACAGCACAAACACAAACAGGAGAGGAGGTTATAGCTGGAACTGCCCTGGGAGGCTCTGCTGTGTGGGACCCTCAGGACAAGGTTCAGGAGCAGGTTTTTGAGAAGGTTTCAGATTGTCCAGACCTTTGCCAACCCACTGGTTCTTCCTTGGACAAGCAGGGCTTTGGAAAAGAGGAATAAAAGCCAAGCTGTGCTGTCTGTTGGCTTCAGGAGCAGGTTTGTCTCACTCTGCCTTGGATTCTCTGAACACTGGGACATTGAATCCCTGTCCTGTCAAAATCTCCTCTTGGAGCCTCTCAATTCATGCTGTGCTGGCTGTGCAAGGCAGGGAAGCTGGGTGGGTCCATGGGGTGGCAGGAACCATGGGGAATTCAGAGGGAATGCCCCCCTCCAAGCCATTGAATCCCTGTCCTGTCAAAATCTCCTCTTGGAGCCTCTCAATTCATGCTGTGCTGGCTGTGCAAGGCAGGGAAGCTGGGTGGGTCCATGGGGTGGCAGGAACCATGGGGAATTCAGAGGGAATGCCCCCCTCCAAGCCAGGGGGGTGCTGAGGTTCCTCAGGGCACAGTCCCCTGTGGCACAGAGCCCTCCCAGCACGTGGAGGGGGCACAGCCATGGTGCAGGGCCAGGCCTGGCCTCCCTCCAGATGGGAGCAGCTCTTTGGATGGGGCTCTCTGAAGGGACTGTTTGACCTCCAGCCCCAGAGGCAAAGTGAGGAGGGATCTGTCTGTCCCATCAGAGTTCCCCATGGTCACAGCATCAGCAGCAGGATCAGGAGCTGGTCTTCTCTCTTAACCTCAGCCTGGAGTACCCTGGCATCTGTTTCCTGCATGTGAGNCCATGGGGTGGCAGGAACCATGGGGAATTCAGAGGGAATGCCCCCCTCCAAGCCAGGGGGGTGCTGAGGTTCCTCAGGGCACAGTCCCCTGTGGCACAGAGCCCTCCCAGCACGTGGAGGGGGCACAGCCATGGTGCAGGGCCAGGCCTGGCCTCCCTCCAGATGGGAGCAGCTCTTTGGATGGGGCTCTCTGAAGGGACTGTTTGACCTCCAGCCCCAGAGGCAAAGTGAGGAGGGATCTGTCTGTCCCATCAGAGTTCCCCATGGTCACAGCATCAGCAGCAGGATCAGGAGCTGGTCTTCTCTCTTAACCTCAGCCTGGAGTACCCTGGCATCTGTTTCCTGCATGTGAGACACCAGCACCACAGTCCTTCCTGAGGGATTCTGGCAGAACAATGTCCCCAGGTGCTGTTGTGCAGTGTGGTGTTGTACCTGAATGGATGTGACAGCTGTGACCAAGAGCTGAGCCCGTTCTCACCCGGAGGTCCCTGCCCCTGTGCTCAGCTGGGCACGCCCTCCTGGCTTCCCAGACCCTCACTGAGCTCATTGCTTCTCCCACATTAGTTTTCTGTCACATTAGTAGGTTGAAAGAGCTGATTTTTGAGCCCAGTGAGTGCCAGAGCTGGTGCAGGTGCTGGTGGAGGAGGTCAAGGACAGGAGCAGGGGTACAAGACCCTCTGCAGCTCCAGCCTTAACTTCATCACTGGCTGCAGAATTCCCCCCAGGCTGTGTAACTGTGGCTCACATCACAGGAAGACTGCTCCCTGCCCAGGAGAGGAATCAACTAGCCAGATATGCCTGTTATTTTCATGCTTTTTGCAGGTTCTCCTATTAATTTCTTTCCCTAATCCTGGCAGCTCAGCTGGATTAGTATTTCTGTCAAGTCACCACGCACACTCCCTCCTCCTCCCCAGTGCTCTGTAACCTTGAGGGCTGGGGAGGGTGATGGTGCTGCTCTCTGCAGCTCCCTGGAGCAGGGCAGGGACATTCAGCCCCCGTTGTGAGAAATGGTACTCACTTCCAAAAAAATTTAAAAGGTTTATTAAAACCTTATCAAAAACACAACAGAAGACTGAATAGAGAAAATATTACAGCACCGGCAGCAGAGGATTTTTCCCACCATGTGCTCCTCCACACAATGGAGGTTTCACCTTTTAACCCTTTAGCCCCTCCCAAAGTTCTGTCCATGGACTCCTTCTTTGCTGCCCAGTGGTGGAGGTCACTTCCTGACATCCTGACTGGAGGTCAGGTGCTGCCACAGTAACGAGCCAACCCTCCCAGATGTCCCAAACCCAGGCCACCCCTGATAACAACACAATGGGCGGTGAAACTTAACTATAACTCTATAAACCTTCTNCAACCCAAAATGGCCACAAAATGGGCAACAAGTCACAGGGTCTCTCACTTTTATAAGTTCTGGTCCATTTGCATATTGGAGCTAATGATCNTGTCCCAAACCCAGGCCACCCCTGATAACAACACAATGGGGGGTGAAACTTAACTATAAATCTACAAACCTTCTCTTAACATATATACACGGTATTTGCCTTTTAATTGTGAGGGTCAGCCATCACATTACTCATCTGTCCCAGTCGGGGTCACCCTCCCATCCCAGTGGATGCAGGGAGGCTCAGCTGCCCAGGTACACCCAGAGCAGGCACTGCAGGGATGCCTTCTGAAGGCTGACCTAGAGCAGAGACTAGGCTGGGCTAAAGAATAAAGCAGGGATTTGTTAAGAGGCCTCAACAGATCCACCTTGGGCAGCACAACCCAAAATGGCCACAAAATGGGCAACAAGTCACAGGGTCTCTCACTTTTATAAGTTCTGGTCCATTTGCATATTGGAACTAATGATCCAATTACAGCTTTAGCCCATGCAGTCCCATCCTGCTTGTTTTTCTGTCTTCATTCCACCGTTGTTTGTGCTCTTGGGGCTGAGATCTGGATCTTTGTCCTTGGTGCCCAGGTGGAGCAGGAATTGTTTTGTCTCCCTGCTCTGTGCAGAGCTCCCCATGCCCTGACATGGAGCCCAGACCCAGACACTGAAGCAGCACAGAATGTGAAAATATAAAAGCTAAAGCTGAGGCATCACTGAGAGGCAGGGCTTGCTGCTGTCAGCACTGCAGAGCCCAGTAAAGCCCTAATCTCTCCTTCCAGAGCCTCATCTCCCCTCAGGATCTGCTCTCCTCACTCCTTCCTCGCTCCTCCTCCTCCCTGAGCAGTCCATGCAGTGCCTCTTGTTCTTAAAATACCTCTTGACTCTGGGTAGGGACTTGCACTTTCCCTTGTCATTATCCTGAAGCAGCACGTGCTGCAGCAGGAGTGCAGGGGGACACTGAAGAGACAATCACTTCAGAAGCCCTGCAGAGCACTGCCAGCACCCCTGAGCTCCTCACACCTCTGCACAGCCCTTCTGCCACATCTCACCCCTGCTCTGCCTAGCCAAGCACTTCCTTGTGCAGCTGGAACATTGCAGCCCTTCTGTCAGCACCCTGAACTCAGCAGAGAGAAACTGGGGAAGGTTTAGTCATGGGAAGGGCTGAAATTAAACAACAGAATGTTCCATCCCTGTTGGGGGTGCTGGACCAGGAGCTGTTGAGGGGAAATCCACACAGTGCCCTTGGCCTACCCACTGCTCTGAGGGCTGGGGACTGTCCTGGGGCTCAGGCAGTCCTTGCTCCTGCTTGGAGAGCAGTAGTGGACTTCTATTACAACAAGTTTAAAGGGTGATTTGGGCTTTTTTATGGCCCATGAGGAAACTGTGGAACTCACANCTCCTCCTCCTCCTCCTCCAGGCACCCGGAGCAGCCCCAGCCCGGGGCAGAGGAGCCCTCATTGCCCTCTGTGGGTTTGGGCTGCTCCCCCTGAGCCTGTGCAGGGAACTGGGGGCACACATCCTACCTGGATAATCCCACCAGCCTGGCACCGTGCCCACAGAGCTGATTAACCCTTTGCTGGAGCTGTGGTGCTTGCTGGCTCAGCCAGGGGCACTGACACACTGTGGTGACTCTGGCAGCTGCCCTGGGAGCCTGCAGCGGGCACACACTGCCACAGCTGCCACTGCTGCCTGCCACTGAGCTGGCAGGGGGGGACTTCACATCCTCTGCCAGTCTGGGCAGGGTTGGAAGTGACATTCCCGAGAGGATTGGTCACCAGGAGGTTCTCAGGGATTGTCCCCACATTCCCTGAGCTCACAGGCATTCTGGAGAAGTCTCCTCCTGAGCCAGCACCATGGTGGAGGTCAGGGGAGCTGCAGAGCTCACTCACTCCTTGGGTAATGTGTGTGAAGGAGAGGGCAGGGAGTGCAGCACTCCAGAAATTAAAGGTGTTTGCAGCACTTAATCAAATGCAAAATGTAATCAAATTTCCTAATTGGAAAAAGTTTGGAGAGCCTGGCTTTATCCTGTCATGCCTGCACTGGGTTTTTGTTCCCTCTGTGCAGAGATGGACTGAGCACTGTTGTGTCTCAAGTTACTGTCAATCAAAACACCCTGGGTTGATAACAAGGCTGATAAATGATGGCTTCAGTGATTGTGTCAGGGGTCCCAGCACTGCCCCAGGACAGCTTTGCTCTTCTGCAATCAGGGGGTTCTGGCTGCTTTGCAGAGTCAAAAGAATGCAAGAAACAGGTAATGGGGTGTTCATCTCAGCCAGAAACTCAGAAATTGTGTCAGTTGTTTTAGGTTCATTTCATCCTTTCCCTGAAAGAGTCCTGGGTTGGTTATAAAGCAGAAATGTTTGTTTAATGAAAACCTCACGGCTTCTTTTCAGAATGTCCTGTGGTGCAAACTGCCTTAACCAGACCAGGGTTGAGCAGTTCCTGCTCTTGCAGGAGAATTGGTGGACTTCAACTTGGTTTACTCATTCCTGAGAGCAGGCTCATGCTGAGGCTGTAAAACATGTCAGAAACAGTGGGGTTACAGCTCAGACTGTGACAGCTCCATCCTGGGCCTGGAAGGCAGACAGGTCCTTCTGCCCTGTGACCACCACCTGGCCCCTGCCTGTGTTGGCGTGGCAAGGGAACCTCCCTGCCTTGGCAGCTCTTCCATCCCAGGGAGGGGTTTCAGGCTTCAGTATCAGCCTGGGAATTCATGTTGGCACTGGAGCTGTACATAAATAAATAGATAAATTAATAAACAACTGAAGAGCTGATGCTGCAGCACAGAGCCTCCCCCAGAGCCACCTGTCCTGCTGCTCCCAGCAGTGCTGGTCCCTCACTGCACACACCCCCTGCTCCCCTGTCCCCATCTCCAGCCCTTGGGGGCACATTTCACCTCATCTCCCCCACTTCTGCTCTTCTGCAGAGAGTACTGCTGTCCCTTTGCCCTGTCCATTCCAGATGTGTGGCTCCAGTGGCCTGACATCTCCACAATGCCCTGTGATATTTCTGAAGGTGGATTGACCATGGCCCAGAGTGCCCTGTGCTGGCCTAGTGCCTTATGGCAGGATTTGCCTCTCCAGCCCAGCCAGGCTTTCCCTTCAGGGGCCATTCCCAGGGAAAGCAGGCTGTTCCACAGCCATGATGTGCAGCTTTGTCCATACTGCATGCACAGGATTAGACCTTAGGGCTCAGCACCCACAACATTTCATGCAGAGGGATTTGTCCCACAGCTCCTGCACCTGCTTTCCTCAGAGCCCTGAGCAGCAGAGATGCTCAGAGGCAAACAGGGGTTTCATCAGGCTCATTATTGATCCTGCTCAGCCCAGTGCCATCTCCCAGCCCAGGAATGGGATTGTCCAAAATCCCTGCCTGAACAGGAGCTGATGGGAGCGAGGGGAGGCCACTCACAGCCATCCCCAGTGCAAGGAATGTTGGACAGAAAGTGGGAGAAAAGCTCCAGGAATTGTCTGTACCACAGCAGGAGATCAGGAGCCTGACTCTGGGTGAGATAATTCCCCAAGGTACCGTGCAGTAAGGGAAAAAGTGTTCCAGGATTCCCAGGAGGTGACATTTAAAACTCATTTTCTGGTGGCAGAATGAGCGAGGGCCATGGTACAGGAATCAATGAGTCCAGCCTTTGGAAAGGCTCACAGCCAGGACAGCACAGAAAACTCCTGCAGAATGGAGGCAGCTCCCAGGTTTTTGTCACAGAACTTCTGTTGTTCCCTTAAACCCCTCCTGCAGTCCTGTGACTCCATGAGAATGACCGTGTGGAGTGAGATGTAGGATGGAATAGATCCCGAGGGTGGGAATATGAACCAGGAGTCAGCATTTCCTTGGGTTTGATGATTCCTGAATGCTGGGAGCTGCACTGTTTGACTCCTAACCAGAGATCAGGGAAAGGAAAGCAAAGCTCCCAGTGTGTCCTGTCAGCACCCTCCATGTGCTGCATCCCATGAGCTGATCTTGCCCCTGTGGAGCACTGATCCACTTGGAGAGCCCCAGCACTGGACAGGGTGGCTCTTACCAGCCTTGGCAGAGCACCACCATCCTTCCCTGGGCTGAAATGCTCCTCTGGAGCCTCCTTCTCCTTCCACAGCTGCATCTCTGGCGACTTCTGTGGGCTCCAGATATTTGTGACTGGGATTAAACCTGGTGCCACAGTGGTCTCAGGCTAATCCTGGAAGGATCCAAGCAGTGCCAGAACCACGGAATGTGCAGGGTTGGAAAGGACCCTCAGGGACTGGGGAGCCCTGCACAGGACACCCCAACAATCCCCCCTGTGCCTGCCCCAGAACTGGGGCAAGGAAGGGGTTGAGCCTGTTCAGTGATTTATCCCTGCCAGAGAGGGGAGGGTTCCTGATGGATATTGAGGGCATGGAAGGAGTTAAAAATATTCAGTTCACTTGGGGCTGTGTCAGAGCTTTGGTGGAAGGGA
>VXBC01000812.1:1091208-1111058 GCA_013399945.1 Ploceus nigricollis | reverse complement strand
CCTTTGGAAAGGCTCACAGCCAGGACAGCACAGAAAACTCCTGCAGAATGGAGGCAGCTCCCAGGTTTTTGTCACAGAACTTCTGTTGTTCCCTTAAACCCCTCCTGCAGTCCTGTGACTCCATGAGAATGACCGTGTGGAGTGAGATGTAGGATAGAATAGATCCTGAGGGTGGGAATATGAACCAGGAGTCAGCATTTCCTTGGGTTTGATGATTCCTGAATGCTGGGAGCTGCACTGTTTGACTCCTAACCAGAGATCAGGGAAAGGAAAGCAAAGCTCCCAGTGTGTCCTGTCAGCACCCTCCATGTGCTGCATCCCATGAGCTGATCTTGCCCCTGTGGAGCACTGATCCACTTGGAGAGCCCCAGCACTGGACAGAGTGGCTCTTACCAGCCTTGGCAGAGCACCACCATCCTTCCCTGGGCTGAAATGCTCCTCTGGAGCCTCCTTCTCCTTCCACAGCTGCATCTCTGGCGACTTCTGTGGGCTCCAGATATTTGTGACTGGGATTAAACCTGGTGCCACAGTGGTCTCAGGCTAATCCTGGAAGGATCCAAGCAGTGCCAGAACCACGGAATGTGCAGGGTTGGAAAGGACCCTCAGGGACTGGGGAGCCCTGCACAGGACACCCCAACAATCCCCCCTGTGCCTGCCCCAGAACTGGGGCAAGGAAGGGGTTGAGCCTGTTCAGTGATTTATCCCTGCCAGAGAGGGGAGGGTTCCTGATGGATATTGAGGGCATGGAAGGAGTTAAAAATATTCAGTTCACTTGGGGCTGTGTCAGAGCTTTGGTGGAAGGGAAGTGGTGAGAGAGGAGGGAAATTGGCCAGCTAGAGAAGCAAAAATCCTCAGCTGAATGGTTTCCTTTTGATATATTAATACCTCCTTCAAGGGCTATTTGAGGAAAAACAGACTTAAGAAAATGAGCTGGGATTTAAATGGGCTTGATTGTCTTCAGAGAGATTTAAATAATTCCTAAATGAGTGTTTTTAGTTGAACTCAGAGAGGCCACTAAGCTCTGAGCACAGGTCAGGCTGGGGACAGGCAGACAAGTGGGAGGCTGGAGGAGGAGGAGGGAGGAGGGGAAGGGGCTGTCAGGGGGGGCCTGGCCACGGCTGGAAGGCAGCAAAGGGACACCAAGTGGCTTCAGAGAGGGCCAGCTGAGCGTGGCATCATCTGCCTGACCCCACAGGAGTGGGGCCTTCAGCAGCTCCAAGGGAAGGGGGAAAACCCCAGTGAATCTTCAGTTCCTCAGACATGGAAGGAAGGGGTTGATGCTTTCAGTTCTGACCCCATCTCTGCACAAGGGAGAGCTGAGGGCCCCAAAACCCTCATGGCTGAGAGGAGGGAGCACCAGCAGAGGCAGGAGGGACAAGATTTCCCTCTCCTAACCATGACAGAGAATGATGGTTCCTTATTTCACTGTTTGCTTTTATAACCCTGATTTCCATTTGCAATGGCAAGCAGCACCTTTATTCGTGGGGAAGTAAATTTGTCCTGTTTTCCCTGGGAGCTTATCTGGGGACAGCGGTGACAGGGGACTCTGACAAGGGCTGGGGACACTGCAGAGCAGTAATTTATTGCTCTTTGTTGCAAAGCCATAAATCCATGCTCAGTGGTGAATAAGCAGAGTCCCAGTCACCCCATGCAGCCCGTGCTGGTGCATTTTTGGAGTGTGAGGATGTTTGTGCCAGGGAGCAAAGGGCAGTTAAGATGGACAGCAAGTGCCAGTGGAGGAGAGGACAGGGGCAGGTGGCTGCAGCAGGTGAGGACAGACACCTGGTGACACTGGTCACTGCTCCAGCTCAATCACTGCACTAAAGCTGAGAGCCTAAGGGGGTATTTTTGGCAAATCATTTATTCAACAAAAATGCAGCATTAAAGCAAGCAGAGCTCTTTGTGGGTTTTAGATGAATTTAATAAACCTGAGTCAGCAGAAGCTCGTGCCTAATGATTTCCCTTGCCATGGTGAGAGCCCCAGACATCCTGTGCCTGGTTTGCCAGGTCCCACGGGTGTCTCAGGCTGCGGTGCCTCTCCAGTGGCAGGAGGCATCTGTGGTTAGATGAGCCAAAAACCCTGAACCCTTCTGCTTGGAACACCATAACCTCCAAAATTCTCTTCGGGTGAGCTGCCCACAAGGGAGCTGCTGTTCTCCACTCTGCTGCTGCTGCTTTGCACTTCCTTTCCCTCCCTCATTTCCTCGGGGCACCCAGCACGTCCTGTCCTGCCACAGCCAGTCCCTGCAGAGCCTGAGCCACACAGGTGACAAAGGGCAGGGGCCTGTGGGAGCTGGGGACTCCCTTGCCTTTGGTCAGGCTGGAGGGATCAGGAATATTTCCAGGCAGTTCCTGTGCTTTGGGAATGCCAGGAAGCCCCAAGTGTCCCCTCTGCCACCGTGGCTCCTTGGAGTGATGCCCTCTCCTGCGGGGTGCAGATGGAGCTGGCAGTGCCAGCACAGGCTGTCCCTGGAGCAGGACCCGGGGCTCTAACGGGCACAACCTCACTAATCAGGCTCTCCTGCACTAAAGGGACATTTAGGGACATATTTATCAGGGAGAAGAAGGGAAATAGGGCTGGAAAAGGAGCAGCACAGTCCTTCTGTCAGCAATTAGTGCAGTACACAGTAAGGATTGTCCTGTACTGCCACTGGTGAAAGGAGCATGACCATTCCCTGCACACCCCTTGTCCTGCAGCACCTGCAGGGCAGCAGGGCCCTGGGGCAGCCCTGGCCCTTGGGGAGGTGTCCTTTACTCACAGCAAGCACCATCCATCCCCAGAGCTGCTCTGCCATCAGTCAGAGCGTGCCTTTATTCCTGTGAGCCAGCAGGTGAGAACGTGCCTGGATTAGGGTGAGTCCCTGGGGCACAGGAGGGAAGGAAAGGGGAAGAAAGTGCTGGGAAAGCAAAGGTTCCACCGTGGCAGGGTGGGCAGGAGCACAGAGGGGAGAAGCAGCAGGCTGGGACTGCAGCTCCAGCCCAATAACCGGGGTGTTGATGTGGGTGTGCCCCTCTGTCTGCTGGGAGTGCACACCCAGGGCAGGTTCTGAGAGTAAAAGGAGCAGGCTGCTGCTGTGCCACACTGAAGTTTTTATTCTATGTTCTTCTAAGATCCTCTGAAGGTGAGAGTTCTAAGGGGATGCTGTGTTATCTCTGGCATGGTCCAGCAACAACTGAGTGGGAGCTTGAGTAGGCAAGTAGGTAGTAAGTGAGCAGGAAGGGTCTCCAGCATATAGAAGTATAGGTTAAATATTATAAACTAATGAGTTTAATACACACTTTTAGTTTTTCTTTTTTATCTAATCCTGGCCTAATTCTAGTGGTCATTAAGATTTTACACAACATTACTAGAGTATCAGTCAGAACTATGTGTGTATTTCTATCAGCTTTTCTTGTTTATGGGAACACTGTATCTAAAAAATGTGACCAACTGGTTGAGTTTACCTCCTGTCTGGGCAGGGTAACCTTATGGAAATACCACTACTGTGGTAGAGTTGTGCCTAAGGACAAAAAGGCCTCTGCTCTCTGCTGCAGCTTTTTAGATACTCAAGGCACTTAGTGGAAGTTCCTACTAAAAGCTAAAATCTATATTTCTATTCCACTTTGTGGCTTCACATATCTCAGTTTCTCTAGGGGTTTCAGGTCAGTCCCTGGGCCTGGATTTCTTTCTGGGCCTGTGCCCTGAGGGGCTTGCATTCCATGACCTGGGGGCACTTGGACTCTGCTGCTGCCCCCCTGCACAGTCCTGTTGGCTGGGAGGACACCCCAGCCAGGCACTCCCTCCTCAGCCCTGCTCCCACCTGGGGCTGTGTCACAGTGACGGGCCCCAGCTGGGTGATAATTAGCATTGACTCCATGTATTACAGAAGGCTGATTAATGATAATCTTTATTAAGAGACTCATTGCTCTTTTATAGAGAGTTACAATACAGGTTGACCTAATTGGTCCTCTAGTCCAAACACCATCACCATGGCTAATTAAGAAACCACCCTTTGGTAAACAAATCTCCATAACACATTCCACAGGTTCACAACCACAGGTGCAGCAAGTGAAGATAAGAATCATTTAGAATTCTTTTCTCTGATCTTCTCACAGCCTTTCCCAGGACAATGCCTGGGGAAGTGGTGTTTCTCTCTGTGGCCAGAGAGCTGCTGCCCAGGGCTGTGTGGAGGGAGCACAGGCTGCTCAGCACCCAGGCAGTGAGCACAGGGCACCCAGCTGAGGATGAGTTTAAAAGTGAAACCACGGGGCAGCCATTTGGGGAGCACAGCAGGCTAGTCTGCAAACTCCCCATGGATGGCACCAGCCCTCCCTGCTGCTCCAGGTGAAGGAAGCAGGGCCAGCACGTGCTGCCCATGAGTTTGTGGCACGTCCTGGTAACCGGTGCCCTCGTGTCTCCCTGCTCAGTACAAACAGGTGGAGCAGTACATGTCCTTCCACAAGCTGCCCGCCGACATGCGGCAGCGCATCCACGACTACTATGAGCACCGCTACCAGGGCAAGATGTTCGACGAGGAGAGCATCCTGGGGGAGCTGAGCGAGCCCCTGCGCGAGGTAAGAGGGCAGCCAGAGAGCAGGGCACTTCCCCAGCACCTCTGGCAGCTCTGGGGCTCCTGGCCCAGGGGCTCAGGAAGCTCCCACCTCTTGTATTTGGCTAAAACTTGGCATGGAGTGCTGGCCTCATCCGTGCCCCACCCACTGGGGGGAGTCACAGGAGGAAGCCTTCAGAGGAGCCCCCTTTCCTTCCCAGCTGAAGCCTGGCAATGCAGGTTGTCTCTGGGATGTCACCAGTGTGTCACCAACCAGCTCCAGAAGGGGCCTGCCTTCTGTCTTTGTCCCCCCATGGGAGAGAGAAGAGCTGAGCAAGCCAGCCAGAATTTAAAACCATTTTTGCTGAAGTCTCAAAGGGCACCCCTCTGAAAACCCCCGTGGGGGGACACAGATGCTTCCCCAGCTCTCTCTGTTCCTGCTGCAGTTATCCCTGTTCCCATGGAGTGCTGTGTTATCTAGCACCACGTCCTGAGTGGGAGCTGCTGGGGCACAGAGCAGCTCCTGAGCTGTCACCCCTGCGAGTGACACGGAGCCCTGGGGGAGGCATAGCCTGGCTGTGGTGACAGCTGAGCTGGGCTTTCTTCAGCCAGGCTTGGTGATCCAGCCTCTGCCCAGTGCCTGGTGAGCACCTCTCCCTCCTCTCCTGACACTGTCCCCATCTGCCCGGGGTCATTCTCCTCCCGGGCACATTTGTGCTGTTTAACAGCTCATTGACAAGCAAGGGCAGCAGAGAAGGAGAGGCTGCCAAGGTGAGTTATGACACCTGCCCAGAGAGGAGCCCTGGGCTTTGTCAGACAGCATTTCACTGCTGCTGTGCTCCCTCACAGCCCAAGGTTTCCTGCAGAAACAGGAATGCTGTGTGTGTTTGGGAGGTTTGAGTGTTGCCCCTGCCCAGGGGAGGCAGAGGGGTGAAGGCAGTGAGTGTGGTGCTGGCTCCAGCACTGCTCTGAGCATCCAGAGCCCGTCCAGCCTGCACCAGGGCAGCCACACCAAGGCACAGCCAGTTTATCCCACTTTAAATGCACAGGTCAGGTGGGGGATCTTCACAGGTCATTAGGTGCTGACTAACCACGTGTGTGTCCTCTCCTCTTCCTCTCTGTCCTTTACACCACACCTCTCAGGAAATCATCAACTTCAACTGCCGCAAGCTGGTGGCCTCCATGCCCCTGTTTGCCAACGCAGACCCCAACTTTGTGACGTCCATGCTGACCAAGCTGAAGTTCGAGGTGTTCCAGCCCGGGGACTACATCATCCGGGAGGGCACCATTGGCAAGAAGATGTACTTCATCCAGCACGGGGTGGTCAGCGTCCTCACCAAGGGCAACAAGGAGACCAAGCTGGCCGACGGCTCCTACTTCGGAGGTGCGTGCTGGTCACTGACCCTCTGCAGCCACAGCACTGCTGGGCTCAGCATTCCTGAGCCACCTGATCCACTGGTGGGACTGAGCCCAGCACCTCTTCCTCCATCTCTGGGCAGCCTCCCAGACAGGGGATGGTGCAGGGCTGTCGGATTAAGCCCTTTTCTGACCCAGAGATGGGGCAACTGAGAGGTGCTTTAAAAACTTTTACTCCATTTTCAGTCTCATGAGAAGGGTGACACAATGCAGGTGTTATAATTCACACCATCACAATCAGAAGCCAGCTATTTCCTAATTACATTGTAAGTGTCTCTTGGTCTATCAGCTTTAGCCACACCATGCTGTAAATGCCTGAAAGCCAATCATCTCAAATGCATCTTTCACAGTTCCACTTCTCCAAAGTACCCAGTCTTACTTGCAAGGCCATCCTTTGAAACTTGTTTCTAGCTCCATTTCTCTCTCAGCAATGTCTGTCCTATTCCATGGCATTTCTAAGTCAGCATTTCTTATCTCAAAGTTTGCACACAGATGCTCACTGTGTGAGCTTCTGTCAGGCTTGGAGAATTCTCTACAAATCCATTTCCCACACAGGGAGAGGTGACTGGTGGGCACTGCAGAACCTAGGTCATAAATAAAAGCAAAACACAGCAGGGAAACTTGGTTCTTGCAGGTTCATTTCCTTCTGACAGATGGGTGAAGCTGAGAACCTAAAGGTAAAAAACGGCCTGATCTCAGTTCTGCAGGCACATTCCTACTCTTGCTGTCCAGCATCTACTGCATGAGGGGCTGGATAAACACAGAGGGAAAAACTGTCCCTCATCTGCCCTGCCTGGGGGTCAGCAAAGGGTCCTGGGGGTCAGCAGGCAGGCAAAATGTATGAGCAGCAGAGCTCTGGAGCAGTGGGACCAGCAGGAGGCTGGGAAGGATTTGGGGCATTGCTCCCATGAGAAACACAAAGCCCCCTCTCCTGTCAGAGCCCGTGCAGAGCTCAGCCCCAGACAGGCAGGCTGCAGGACAAGCTCTGAGAGCACCACCTCTGATGGTCTGCTGAGGGGAGACAGAGCAAAACCTGCCTTGCCTTCCCTTCTGGGAGGCCTTTCCTCTAAAAAAAAATCCTGTTATGCATTTCCCACCCTCCTGTTACTCCTGGTGCATGTGGAACAACCTGCCTGCACCTGGCTTGGGTACAAGGATTGTGCAGCCTGGCATTTGGAGCGGGAGGGTTGGAGTCAGGATACCCTGACTGCCCAATGGGGTTGAACTTGCCCATGACATCCCATCACAGCTCCTCACACACGTGGCACTGTCTCCTAAGCATCATTCCCTTGGGAAAGCAGCCTAGGAGCACACTGATAACCTCGTGGTGCTGCTGTACCAGGGCTTTGGGTGGGCTCAGCATGAATCCAAGGAATGGTGCAGGAGGACTGGCACCCAACACACACAGGGAGCAGAGTGCTGTCACTCTGCAGCTCACACCATCTGTCCTGAAGTGCCTGTCTCTGCTGCCCAGGCTCTGTGTAAGCAGTGGGAAAGCAGCATTTGGGAGCTCTCTGTTGGGTGTTCAAGGAGCTGTGGTTGAATGCAGGGCTTTGTGTTGTGTAACCAGCTGAGCACTGAGGAGTGCACGACAGCAGGCTAAATACACCCAGAGCTGGGAGGTGCCACTGATGTGGCTTTCCCTGACAGTGCTCGTGGCATAGACATGAAAATCTTTGAAAACTGTGGAAAGACAAATGTTCCAGGTACAGGGATCAAAATTACAGCCAGGCACCAAAGTTACAGATCAGCGCAGAGCCTCTCTACAAATCTAGAGACAACTGGCTTCAATGAGAGCACGGCTTGACCTTCTGCTCCCAGTGCCCACAAGGAGCTGGAGAAACACAGCTCCTCCAGTGTGAACACACAATGCTGCCTTGGATAATCCCCCAGAACAATCCCTGTCTGCCTGAGTGGACCAGCAGAACCCCTGAGGGGCAGCTGCGTGTGGCATCTGTCCCCTGGTACTTCGAAATGTTGGTGCACACACAGAATGTGAACTGTGGCTGTTTTCTGTGGGAGGGCAGGCTGGAGGGAGGCTGGGAGGGCACTGCAGGGAGGGAGGCTGGGATGCTCTGCAGGGAGGGTTGCAGGGGTGCTGCTGGTGGTGTCCATGCCCTGTGTCAGCCTCTGTGTGCTTGCAGAGATCTGCCTGCTGACGCGCGGCCGGCGCACGGCCAGCGTGCGCGCCGACACCTACTGCCGCCTCTACTCCCTGTCCGTGGACAACTTCAACGAGGTGCTGGAGGAGTACCCCATGATGAGGAGAGCCTTCGAGACCGTGGCTCTGGACAGGCTGGACAGGATTGGTGAGTACAGCAGGGAGAGTCTCCTTCCTTACCCGCTGCCTTGGCAGCCCTTCTCCAGGCGTGGTGCTCAGTTCTGTGCTGGAGTTGGGAAGTGAAGGAGGTCCCAGCCTGCCCCTCCTTGTCCAACTGCAGCTCCCTCAAGGACTCCAATCCAAACCTACTGGGAGTAAGTTTAGGTTGGATGTTAGGGAGAAATCCTTCCCTGTGAGGGTGGTGAGGCCCAGGCACAGGGTGCCCAGAGCAGCTGTGGCTGCCCTGGATCCCTGGCAGTGTCCAAGGCCAGGTTGGACAGGGCTTGGAGCAGCCTGGGCCAGTGGAAGGTGTCCCTGCCCATGGCAGGGGGGCTGGGCTAGATCACTTTTAAGGTCCATTCCAACCCAAAATATTCTGGGATTCTGTGATGGTCACAGCTCACAGTGACCCATCCCAGGATGCTCCCTGTCCTATGGGAGACACAACCTGTGCTGCAGACATCCTTGTCCAGGTGCCTCTTCCCCAGCTAAAGACCAGGATAACGTTCCTTGGTCACAGCCAGAGGTGTTTAACAGAGATGAAGTGACTCAGGCAGGGTCATGCAGGAAGGCTGCAGAGCTGAGGAGTTGGAGTCCCAATCTGACTCCTGCAGCTCCTTATCCATCCCCTTACAGTGCTTGCATTCCCACTGCTTTCTGCATGGAGAGCTCAGTGGAGCTCTGGGCACAATGCAGAGAGGAAGGGGGTTGGGACTAAGCTGGCATCCCAGCAAGGGGTGCAGTGCCTCTGGGGCTTCTCCTGCCAGGAACGCTGGATTCTGTGCATCTCATTACCTGCTGCAAATCACTGAGTGGGACCCCTGAGGAAAAGGCTCTGAGCTGAAGACAAGCTTTGGCAAAGCCCAGGCTAATGAGGCCCTGGTGGAAGTGGCAGTAGGCCCAACGCTTGGGTTATTTCAGTGAGGCTGTACAAACCACAGAGAAAATGTAAAATCAATGCAGGGATGGGCCAGCTTGGCTTTATCTCAAGTTCTGCAGGTCTGGGTGCTCAGCTGCTCAGCTTTCCAGCCTGGTGCTCTCTGGGACTGTGGGATCAGGTGGGCAGAACATCCTGTGCTTCCTGTCCTGTGCTCTGTGCCCCTGCACACGTAACTGAAATCCATGGAAAATTCTGACCCAGCACAAAGAGCCTCACATGCTTCTTCCCCTGAGAGACTCCCCTTCCACAGACAGCTGCAAATGTCAGCATAAGGTCAGAAGGTGACACAGAGCGAGTGGAACAACAGGCCCTTTGCTGCAGGGCTCTGCCACTGCCCCCCCTTCCTTCTGCTGGTCCCTGTGCCACTGAAAGTCCTGCTGTGCCCTGCTTTCCCTGCACTCACCCTCGAGAGCTGCCTGCTCCTTTAACTCTACATCTAAACTGTTGTGAAATGGCTCCTCCACAGCCCTTGGTGGTGCCCAGCTCCCATCTGCTGTAATTGCCCCACAGGGCCCAGGGGAGCTCTGGGCACCCTCCTGGAGCTGGCAGATCCCATGGAATTCCCTGACTTTGTAAATAAGGCAATTTATGCAATTAAGGTGCACCATCCAGAAGGAGCAGTGAAGTAGTTCTGTACCAGCCTGTGACTTTTGAGTGAATTCAAGGTTACTGCATTCTGCTGAGGCTCTCTGGAAGTGCAGGAATCATTCTGGAGGACTGAAGTTGAGGAACAGCAGTTTTTGAAAAGCAGGGATGAACAGAAGCAGGACCATTTTTGTTCCTGTCCCATCCAGTTCAGGATCTGTGCACGGGGAGGAAGCAAATGGAAGCCTCTTTCCAAGTCAGTGGTGCATTCACTGGCTCCCTTCTGCCCAGGTGACAGTGAGTACAGGAGATGGTTCAGAGAGCCCTGTCACTGTTTTGGTACCAGGATAGGATCCATCCAATATTCCCCCTGTGCATCAAGGGAGCAGGGAGGAAAATCCCAGCCCATCCAGTCCCACTGGGAGATGTTTATGGGATTTCTGGCCACTGGGGGGTTTGGAAAGCATGGTCTTGAAGGCACACAGTTTGTGGTAACTGGGAGTGGGGCTGTGGCCCAGCCTCATCCCCAATGGGCTACAGCTGTGAAAAGCAGGTGAGCAGCATTGAAAGCAATGAGCCATGGAGTGCCCAGGGGCACTGACCAATCACCAAAGGGAACAGAGGGCACACAGGTGCAGTGCATGAACATGAGGGGTATAAAAAGTTGAGCTAAAGAACAAGAAGGGGAGATGCTTGCAGCCTTCTGAAGAGGTGGGGTGTTACTCTGTGTGGGGTGAAGCTCTCTGAAATTCTATGAGTGTTACTTGTGTATTGTGGCATCTCGACTGTGACATGTGCTGGGACATGGTCTCAGCTTTGTGGGTACCAGAATGAGCAGGCAGGGGCTCAGCCCACACAGCAACAGGAGCAGGATTGGTTGATTGATGTGGGATGAGGCAGTCCCACAGCAGGGCTGAGCAGTCTGGAAGCAGTGGATGGGCAGAGGGGAGGAGCCAGAGCCCCCCAGCCTGTTCTGCCATGGCTTCCTGCAGGAACATGGGCTGTGCATGGAGCTGCCAGGCACACAGACCCCTGGGCAAAGAGCTCAGGTGGAGCCTTGAACCTCTGCTCTTACTGGGAATTGATCCTGGTGTCCTGCCTGGATTGGGCTGGGAGGGATTCATCTCCATGGCTTGACAGAGGCTGGGATGCTACAAAGATTTGTGGCCCTGCTTAAGTCCGAGTAACTTCAGGCTCTGAGAGCTCCTCAACCTGCACAATGTCACACGTGTGGCACTCCGCAGGCTCGGGGCTGGAAGGTGGACACTCAAAGGAATTGGGCTGATCACTGATTAATGATCATTTTCTCCCTGATGAAATCTGCCCCTCTTCCTTGCTCCTGGCCAGGCTGTAATTGGTGTGCAGTGCCTGTGGTGTGCTGTGCTTTCTGCAGGGAGTGATTCTCTGTCTGGCAGCGTTGGTGAAGCGCCCCAGTTTGCCGTGCCCCGTTACGTAAATCACACCATTCTGTTCCTGCCTGCCTTTGAAACTGGCTCTCAGTGACCACTGGAGCTTAAAATGAGATTTCCACAAGTATTTGCACTTGTAAAACACCACCACTTAAATGCTCATTGAGAGTAAGCCCAGCATGGGTGGTGAATGCTGTCACAGCACAGGGAATAGCTCTTCCACACAGGGACAATGCTCTTCCACTGCTCCATGTGCTGTGATCCAGCCCAGAAATGCCTGCCACCAGCTCCTCCCCACCCACAGCAAGGGCACTGGTGAGAGCTGAAAGCTTCCTAGGAGCCAGAGGAAGTTCTTGGTTTCATTTTCCCCAGAAGTTTTTGCCATGTGGTTTGAAATGCAGTACTTTGAATGCCACCTGTGTATGTTTTGGTACAAGGATCCCAGTGAAGTCAGGATTAAAGATGCCTTGAGTTCCCTCCAGGCCTTGCAGATGCCAAAAACCAAAGAAAAGCCAAGACAACACAATTCCAGCCTCTAAACATAATTTATGGTATTATTGCAGTATGAGAGTGTCTGTTCAACATGGTACAGTGGTAGAAATGTTAAAAGCTTTGTCTATAAACAAGCCACAAAAATAGCTGTTCCCAAACTTTTGCCTTGCCAGCTGAGATGCTGTTGGGTTTGCAGCCCTGCTTGTCTAGTCCTGACTAATCCCCTGGGCTGTGCTGCCTCCAGGCAGGGCTGGCCTGGGCCAGGTGAGCCAGGGAGGAGAGCAGCTGGGAGCAGTGCCAAGCTCTGCCTCAGACTCCCTGCTTGTCCTTGTGCTGCCTTTGCTCCCAGCCTCAGTTCCTCATCCCTTCTGCAGGCACAGTGATGCTCACAGAGGGGAAGCTGGGATGCTTTGGGGCTGTTCCCTTTGGCACTTGTGAGGATTTCTGAAGGAATTTTGAATGAGTTAGAGATGGGACCTCTGAGTTGCTTTAGATGATGGGATTCATTTTTCTTCTGCATAGGCAGGAAGGGTGAGTTTGGCTCACATCTTCACTGCATGGTCCAGAAGGTCACAAGGCCTCTAGTTACAAGGCCTTTTAAGGATTTATTAACTAATAAAACACTGCTAACAAGGATATTTATGTTTTTGACCCAATTCTTACATATTTCATCTTTTGAACTCATGCTGCAGTGTGAGCTTTCTTAGCCAATCCTGTCATGACACACAAACCTACAGTGCTGTACTCTAAAACTCTAAACTTTACCTTGCTTAACATGTCTCTGCTTTTAACTCTAAATCCACATTCTCACTTCTATCACCTAAGTTTGGAAGCCTTTTCCAAGGTCTCAGGTCAAATTATGTGTTTAATTCTAAGCTTTGGCTTACAGACCCAAAGTTCTGAGAGTTCCCTGCATTTTGGATTCCAACAGACACTGAATGCAGATAACTCCAGCAATGTGTGCTCACCACCAGCTTTCCACTTTAACCAAATAAAGTCCCAGGTTTGTTCAATGGACAGGTGAGTAACCCCCACAGGTGAGAGGAGCAGGATGATCTGGCCATCAGGAGATAAAATACAGCTAGAGATACAGAAACAGTTCTGATTTGAGGCTGCTGACCCAGTGGTGCAAGGAGAGAAGTGCCTTGGCCTGGGTGTGTGCTTTGGCACAAAGCTTCCTTTCAAATTCCCAGCCCTTGGCACAGCTGGGGCTTCTTATCCAAGTCCTGAGAGGGAGCACAGGTGCTGCTGTGTGGTGTCCTCTCATCACCTGAATAACCACAGATGTCACTGTCAGTGAGGGAACAAAGTTCAGGTGCCACTTGTGCATTTCCCTGTCTCCCTTCAGCACCACAGCGTGGGGATCTGGGTGTGCTCAGCACAGAGGCACTCAGAGTGTGGTTTGTCCCTCCTGAGGTGGCTCAGGTCACTCACACCTGGAAGTGCTCCCTAGCACAGCTGGGAGCTTGGACTTCAGCAGGAACTGAGTAGCTGAATTTCCTTTTCTTTGGAAGCCAAGGCCCAGCCTGGGAGTACTTTGTGTTTAGCCAAGGGAAAGGGGTCAGTAACTCACCAGCCATGGGGCAATGTAAATCACTTCAGCTTAATGAAGGGGACCTGGCAGCCCTGCTCACCTGAATATCAAGTGCCATTTCTCCTGTGACTCAGGGGAAAGCACAGACACCCCAGGAGAAGGAGCAGGGTGCTGAGGAGATCTCAGGAGCCCCATCCCTGACTTTGCTCTTTGCTGTCTGCATCGAGATAAAACACCTGCTCAGGGAACATTTCACCATTCCAGCACCTTTATAAATAATTTTCAGTCCTCTTTTTAATCACATGAAGAAGGAGCTGCTCAGCAGTGACACCTCTCCTCTTGGGGGCCTCTCCCTGCCTTGAAGGCACTCCAGGAGCTGTCTGCAGCCAGCCCACACCTGAGAGCAGCAGCTGACAGTGCCACGTGTCCAGAGTGTCCCAGAGCCTGTCCTGTCACAGCTGTCAGCTCCTGCAGGGCTCTGGGGAGGGTGTGCAGGCACCTTGGCACTGGTGCCACTTGAGGAGAAGGCTCCTCTTGGCTTCAGTGTGCAGGGATGAGTGAGAGCCCTGAGGGTGTCCCAGCCTCGGGAATGCCACAGCTCCTCACCCCTCCTGGACAGTCCCAGCCTACCCAGCTCCAGATATTCCATATTTTCTTCATTCTGCAAAGCTCTGTGTGAAGAGTGGGAGGGAAGAGCTTCATTTACCTGAGACTCATCAGGTAACATTGTTCAGTGTGGCTGTGCTCTGGCTGTGCACAGGGACACCAGGTTTTTGGGGGGATAATTGAGTTTATGGAAGAGGGGAAGCAATCAGAGGCAGGTCTGAGCTGTACAGGGAGGGAAGAGAGGGAATTGTCCATTTCAAAGGTACCCCCAGAGTGGAGAGGATCCAGCAAGGGAGAAAGGGAAGGACAGGATGCAAGGAGAGCTGCCCTGGCAGGTGTCAGAGCTCACACATCCATGGATTTACACAGCCAGTCACTCCCAGTTTCCAGAGCAGTGTTCTGAGGGTGCTCTTAGGGCTGATGCAGCTGGCTTTGCTGAGCTCTCCTCCAAGGGCTCCTGAATTCTGAGCAGAAACCTTCCCACAGCAGGGAATGCAGCTCAGTGGGGCTTCACCTGCATTTTCCCAACAGGCAAAGAGCCCATAGTCTGGGGGTTAAGAATCCTTTTGAATTCCCTGTTCCAGCTCATTTTCCTGTGCACACAGACTCTAAAACCACGGCAGGAGCTGGAGCAGCTCCTCCCCACCAGGAAACTCCTGGGACAGGGCAAACCCAGCCCTGAGTGTGGACAGGGTGTCTGCCTGCAGCTGCCCCTGGCTGGGTACCCCCTCTGGGGCTGAATTCCCACAGGAGACAGCTCAGGAGAACCCCTGGCAAGGAAGGCACAGCTCCAGGGCAGAGCTGGGATGTGCAGCCAGGCTCCAAAGCCAGCCCTTGGTGCCAGCAACAATCAGTGAAGAGCTGAGAGAAGCTCCCGTGTGGTGGGAGCAGCCACACTGACAGCAGGCCAGGGCAGAAGGCAGCCTAATAAAATGAGATTATTTCAAATACATGCAAATTCAGAAAGCAATTTAATGACCTGAATTCTTAAAGTGCAGCCAGTGGGCTCAGAGAGAGCTGAAAGGAGAAAGGAACAGCAAGTCACAGCTAATTTCCCCTGTGTCTGGGCAGAATTTTAACAACACAAAGCTAATTTTGATTGTTTGGTAGAAGAATTATTGTTCAGTGCTGGCTCCTTTTATGAAATCACATGAGCCTTTCTCCCTGTTCTTTTGTGTGCTATCTACAGTTGAGGAAAATCTGACTTTGCAGTTCTTAATTAGGGGAGCAACATCTGTTTGCTTCGTTTCCATAATTTTACATACCCTGCTCCACTTCAAAGCACCAGGAGCTTTGCTCTGAACCTCTCCAAGGCTCTAAATATCTTCCTTTTCCCCCTGTATTTAGCCCATTGTTGCAGTGAGGCAAACAGGGAGCTCTCAGAGCCCAGAGGGTGTTCTAAAGGAGGGGGAGCTGGGGCTGGGGTGGCTGCAGCTGGTTCCTCTGCTCTGGGGTGGCTCAGTGAGTTTGTGTGCAGCCTTTAGCAGTGATTTTGGGTGGACCTCACTGTGCCCAGAACTTTAATTTCTGTGGGATAAACATCCCAGAAGGACAAACTCAGCCTCCCTGACTGGATTGCAGGGGACCAGGAGCCCTTTGGCTTCTCCTGATGAAGCTTCCCCGTGGCTGAGCAGGAACACAGGATTGACTCCCTGCGGGTCACTGAGCAGGGCTGGGGACAGGACCTCATCTCAGGGGGGTCTCCAGAGCCAAACTCATCAGCTGCATCCCCCTCCCTGCCAACTGCCCTGCCCTCCTTCTGGGCAAGGCCTGGGACAAGGAATCCAGGCCAGGAAAAGGGGTTGGGAGCTGTTTCCTCAATCCCATGAGGAGGAGGAGGAGGAATAATCTCAGCACCAGCCTTAGCCCAAGCAAAGTCAGTCCCACTCCTTGTCCCACTGCTGGTTTCTGTCTCATGCAGGACCTCAGGAATGTCTGTCCCAGCAGGACTCTGCTCTGGGCCTGTTCCCATCCTGGGCTGGTGGGAAGCAGGATTTTCTCCAGAAGCAACCCACAGGGTTATACTGGCATGTGGAAACACTGTGTAAATGAGGCAATTCATTAGAATGGGGAAGTCAATTAATTTTTCAGTTTGCCAACCAGTTACAGTTTTAAAAAATGGTTTTGAAAAATTCCTCTCCCCTTCCATGGCTGGAAGAATGTTTTCTGTAATCTTCTGCAGTGTTCTGGAGGAGAAATTTGATATTTTCTTGGCAAATCAGAAGAGAAAAATGTGATCTAATGAAACAGCTAATAGAGGCAAGCTGGGCTCAGGAAAACAGTGAAGTGTAATGTGATTTCAAAGGGAAAATGGAGTGTTCTGGTTTAAAAAACAACAGAAATAATCATTCCAAGGTTTTTACTGGTATTACTTCATCAACTTGACACAAACCTAAGGAGCTTTGATCAAACCACTTCCAGTAAATATCAGGCATGTTTGGAAGGCATCAGCATGGTCTGTGTTCAGCTGGGCTGTGGAGCCCCTGGAGTGCAGCTGGGAGCTCGGGCTGGGAGACATCCAGGGTGATTTCTCCTGGGAATCACAGCAGTGCACTCACAGAGATGTTCTACAAAGGACAGCATTGTTCTCTCTCTAGTGAGGAACCCACATGCCAACACTGACCTCTTGGGCTTTGAGCAGGAGACCCTCAAAGCTGGGTCCTACCTCATGTTCCCCATTCCTTGGAGCAGTTTCTCCCACCTCACCAGCCCAGGTTTACAGTCCTTGCTTTACTCTTCACCCAGACTGCAGGTGCCAGAAGTCAGTGTGGCTTTCCAGCTAGCTGAGGTGGCCTGAGAAGGAGGGAAGCCACAATGCAGGGCTTCAGGGAGACCCTGCACTGGGAGCAGCCCCAGAGCCACAGCCAGGTGACAGGGCCCTGGGAGAGTGGGATGGGGTTAGAGCACAGAGAGTGGGATGAGGTCAGGGTGCTGGGAGAGTGGGATGAGATAGGGCACTGGGAAAGTGGGATGGGGTGGGGCACTGGGAGAGTGGGATGAGCTGTGGTGATGCCAGCACAGAGCAATGGCTGCTGTTGAGCTTTGTTCCTCGTTGCCCTGCTCTGGCCCTTCCCCTCAGGCCGGTTTTATCTCGGGACAGCAGCTTTGTCCCTGGCTGCTTTGAGCTCAGCGTGTGTCCCAGCCACAGCCTGACCTTGCAGTGCTGCAGGGGCTGCACATGGCCCATGCTGGGATTTGTCCCTTCAGCTCTGGGAAGGGCAGGATTGCAAAGCTGCAGTCCCAGTCCCTCTGTGACTCTGGAATGCTGCAGTCTGGCCACCTCCTCCCTCACCTGCCAGCTGCAGTCAGGCAGGCTCTGCTGTCTCCACAGCAGGCTGTGTCTCTGGGTGTGTTCAAGCAGCTCTTTGGAGCTCATTTTCTGGGATTTTAGCAGATCTGGGTGGGAATGACTCTGTGAATGTGTGTGTGTGTTCAGTGACCTCCTGTGCCAAACCCCATTAAAGGTGGCCCTGGTGCTGCCTCTGCTGTGGGAAGGACTGGGATCTGTCTCTCTGGGGGTATCCAGAGCTATTCCAGTCCAGCATACAACAAACAGCCATTAGAGAATTCGTACACTTACACTTCCAGCCCCTGGAATGACTTGAGCAGCTCCAAACTCTGCTTGCCTTCAGGATCACATCCTTCCTGGGCTAGGATCTTGCTCTGAGTGGGAAACAAAAGCTTTTCTGCCTTTTTCTTTTTTTTTAGGGAGTGATTTGCAGTAGGCAAAACAGCAGAGCATTGAGCATCCCATCCCATTCCCCACAGCAGCCAGGTCCTGGGTGCACATCCAGGATCAGAACTCTGGCAGCATTTCAGTGCAGCTCAGCCCACTGCAGCTTTACCCACAGAGCCACCCCCTGTCCTTTGTGGGGTGACAAAGGCTTGATTTGAAAAGGGGAAGGGAAAACCTTCAGCGTGTTCTGGCAGTATCTGCAATTACAGTCAGATTGCTCCTTCCTTTTTTATGGGCTTGGCTCAAATCTGTGTCTGCTGGTTCCTCCTGCAAGGGAAGGGAAGGTTTGGGAACAGCTTCCTTTGTCCCTGAGCTCCCTCCTCAGCTGCTGTGAAATCACCTCTGTTCTGAATGGGCTGTGCTTTCTCACTGATGTTTTTCATGGGGGTGGTTCTGTACATTCCATGCTTTGCAGCAAGAACTAAACACATTTTACCTTCCCAGCATCACGGTGGGAGTGACTGGGATCTCCCTCCTATTGTACCATTTCCTCTTTATTGGGGCAGGAGTTGTTTCACCTTTTTCTGGTGCTGGATTTGGAACTCAGGGAGTTATAGCCAAGACTCTGCTGTTGCAGAGTGGCTCTTAAGGAGACCAGGGTGCCACCTTCCCTCTCCAGCACCATTCCAGCTCTCTCCTGCCAGATGTTTGACTTTCCATTTGGCTGGAGTAAGAGGCATGTCCTTAAACTCTTACTCTTTTATCTGCTGCACACTTAAAAGCTACATCATGCAGTAAAAAAACCAAACAACCATCTGGATGTCATCTAGATGTGCCTCAGATCATAAAGATCTGAGAGCTGGCTGGGTGGGATCAAACAGAAATCCCTCTGGTGCCAGGCTCTGCCCTGCCCTGCCTGGCTCTGTCCCTCAGCCCAGGAGTGCATCCCTCCAGTGCCAGCTGCACTCCCAGGCTGGACAAATCATTCCACTGCATTTTCCAGCCCATTGCAAGGGCAAAGAGCTGAGTTAAACTCTGGCTGCAGGCTGGGAATCCAGCTGGAACCTTCCCTAAAGCTGGGGCTCCAAGGGCACAGCCAGGTTCAGATAGGAGCTGCAGGATGCCTGAGGGTCCTACCTGGCCCAGCTGAGCTTTTCCAGCTCATGAAGTCACAGAATGGAGCCACAGAATCATTCAGGTTGGAAAAGACTCCAAGACCAAGTCCTGACTCACAGAGAAATCTCCTTTCAAGTGAACCCCTATATTTGACTCCAGAGTGACCAAGGCACCTGAGACAGGTGAGGAAAAGGTGGAGCTGAAGGAGAGTGGCTGAAGATTTCACTGGGTTTATATTTTTGGGGCTTTATTATATTTTTCTAATGGAGGCTCAGGTGCAAAATGGGAATCTTCCAAATCCATCAGCTGTTCGCTGCCAGTGTGCCACGCTTCCCAGCAGTGCTGTCACTGCCTAAGGACGCGTGTCCCCTTGGACATGCAGCTCTGTGTGCCAGTTCCCAGCTCTGTGGGACCTGAGAAGGTCCCACAGGAGCAGGAGATGTGGTGTTTGCCATCTTGCTGCTGGGGCACGGGCTGTGCACAGACCCCCAGGGCTGGGCAGGGCACCAAGGGGAGGCATTCCAGGGAAGTGGGGCAGGAAGCTCTGAAGCCCCCACAGTGACCCTTTCTCTCCTCCCTTCCTCCACAGGCAAGAAGAACTCCATCCTGCTGCACAAAGTGCAGCACGACCTCAACTCGGGGGTGTTCAACTACCAGGAGAACGAGATCATCCAGCAGATCGTGCAGCACGACCGGGAGATGGCTCACTGTGCCCACAACGTGCAGGCCGCCGCCGCCGCCGCCTCCACGCCCACGCCGGTCATCTGGACGCCGCTGATCCAGGCCCCGCTGCAGGCCGCCGCCGCCACCACCTCGGTGGCCATCGCCCTGACCCACCACCCGCGCCTGCCCACGGCCATCTTCCGGCCACCCGTGTCCGTGCTGGGCTCCCTGGGCCAGCAGCCCAACCAGACCCCCAGGCAGCTGAAGAGATTCCAGTCGCTCGTCCCGTCCGCCGGCCCCTCTGCCGTGGGCTCCCCGTCCAGCACCCCGTCCCAGCTGCACACGCCGGGCGCGGAGACGCCCTCGTCCTCCTCCTTCCACATCCAGCAGCTCGCCGGCTTCTCGGCCGCCGCCGGCCTGGGCCACTTCCAGGTGGGGTCCCCTCCGGGGGGCTCCGGCCAGCCGGGGCTGAGCAGCACCTCCTCGGTGGGGCTGAGCCAGTTGCAGAATGCACCCTCTGGGTCACCCTTGGGCGCGGCTCAGCCCCTGCAGCAGCAGCAGCAG
>VXBC01000812.1:1057999-1073685 GCA_013399945.1 Ploceus nigricollis | reverse complement strand
TTATTACAATATTTTTTTTCGTTTTTATAAAAAAAGATAAAATAAAAACACAAATAAAATTGTACATAAATGCCAATGTCCAACACTGAAAAGGCAGGGCAATCACACCACTGAGACGAAACCTGACCAGAAAAAAACTAATGACAAGTCCACTTTGCTTTGCTTTTGTCCTGCTGGATCCAGCCTGGCTGGCGTGGCCCATCCTGCTGGCTGCTGCTGGAACCCCACGTGGCTCCCTGCAGGACAAGGGGTGACACTGGCGTCACCTCGGGCTGGTTGCTCTCCTCCTCCCTCCATTGCTCTCATGTGCTGTCCCTCTTTCTGTTTGTTTATTTTTTTTCTCTTTTTTTTTTTCCTTTAGTTTTTCCTCTGTACAATTCCTTGTGTCCCAAGGCTGAGTCCGAGGCTGGCGGCGGGGCCGGATGGCGGCGGGGCGGTCACGCCGTGGTGATGGCGTTGAGGTCCTTCATGAGTCCTTCCAGGTGGGCCATTTCTTTGGTCAGCTCGTCCGGCTCGTAGCTCTGTGGGCAGGGAAAGGGTCACTCACACGGTGCTGGGGCTGAGCAGGAGCCCAGCAAGGGGCAGCTCCTGACCTGACTCAGCAATGAGCACAAGTGGCTTTATCGACCGTTACCCCCATTAATAACGTAAAGATCCCTCTTCTCCAAGGGCAGCTCTTGGGCAGTTGTGGTTCAGAGCTCCACTGATCAAGCCCTGTTTTCCTGTCTCAATCCCTGCCTTCGAACCAAAGCAGGAAGTTGAGAAGGATCTGCCCAGCTTAACAGGAAAAAAGGCCAAAGGAACACTTCAACACAGCCGGTTTGGGATCAGGATCCTTGCTGAAGCCACACATTTTTAGGCTCAGCTGTCTCATTTCTGTCACCACTGTGGACAGACCGTGGCCTGGCTCATCTCCAACCCCTCCTGACCAAGTCCTTCCCAGTTCTGAGCAGTTTCCAGCCCTGACCTGTTCTCACACTCAAACCTCCTCCTTCATTTCAACAGCCAAGAACTTGCAGTTTACCAAACCTCTGCCTTGTACAGCAAAGTCATCCCAGTCCTCTGCCCAGCACATCATCTGCCAGCTCCTGGCTGGGATAAAGAGCAGCAGCTGGGAGTAACTCCTTCTTAAACTCCTTCCTACAGGTTCTACTAAAAACCCAGAATTAACTCAAATCACTACCCAACCCTGAACCTCATATTTCAACTTGTAATTTACATTTTGAGAATCATAGCTGAACCAGTAACTTAATTTAATTTAATTTGGTTTTTTGTGCTGACTCTACCTTGCACTAATACATTAATGAAAAAAAGTGTTAATGGCTCTATTTAAATATTACAAATTAGTTGGGGAATATGAGTTTGGTACTGACCAAACAAAATGAATAAAGCAGGAGTGACAGAAGCACAAAAGATCAAGTTTCCAGACCAGCATATACAGAAATAAAATCAGGAGAGTAAAAAAGCATGTGACAAAAGAACAATGAGGGAAAAAAAAAGAAATATAAATTCCAAATGAGCATTTCCTGTGGCAGTGATGCAGCAGTGAATATTTCTATATTAACAGGTGACACAATGGCCACAGGAGCAACTCCTTGGCCTGCAATTTGAAAGGAAAACAGCTCTTCCAGTGCCTCATGTGTAAAATATTCCTTAAAAGCTGCTTCCAAAGCAACCCCACAAGGCTGCACCCTTCCCAAAAGTCAGGGAACTTTCCCGTGATAATTTACAAACATATTGGGGATGATGGCTTGGAACACACCTGACATGAATGTCAAATGTTCCATGTGCAATGGCACTGGGAATGCCCTGCAGAGCTGGGGATGGCACTGGGAATGCCCTGCAGAGTTTGGGGATGGCACTGGGAATGCCCTGCAGAACTCAGGGATGGCACTGGGAATGCCCTGCAGAACTTGGGGATGGCACTGGGAATGCCCTGCAGAACTCAGGGATGGCACTGGGAATGCCCTGCAGAACTCAGGGATGGCACTGGGAATGCCCTGCAGAACTCAGGGATGGCACTGGGAATGCCCTGCAGAACTCAGGGATGGCACTGGGAATGCCCTGCAGAACTCAGGGATGGCACTGGGAATGCCCTGCAGAACTCAGGGATGGCACTGGGAATGCCCTGCAGAACTCAGGGATGGCACTGGGAATGCCCTGCAGAACTCAGGGATGGCACTGGGAATGCCCTGCAGAACTCAGGGATGGCACTGGGAATGCCCTGCAGAACTCAGGGATGGCACTGGGAATGCCCTGCAGAACTCAGGGATGGCACTGGGAATGCCCTGCAGAACTCAGGGATGGCACTGGGAATGCCCTGCAGAACTCAGGGATGGCACTGGGAATGCCCTGCAGAACTCAGGGATGGCACTGGGAATGCCCTGCAGAACTCAGGGATGGCACTGGGAATGCCCTGCAGAACTCAGGGATGGCACTGGGAATGCCCTGCAGAACTCAGGGATGGCACTGGGAATGCCCTGCAGAACTCAGGGATGGCACTGGGAATGCCCTGCAGAACTCAGGGGTGGCACTGGGAATGCCTTGCAGAGCTCAGGGATGGCACTGGGAATGCCCTGCAGAGCTCAGGAATGGCACTGGGAATGCCCTGCAGAGCTGGGGAAGCTGCAGCTGCAGGACTCAGCAGGCCCCTCCCTGCAGGAGGTGTCTCCCCCCATTTCCCGTGTGGATTCCCCGGCACTGGGGCCGCCCTGTGCCCGTGAAGGTGCCAGTGCAGGATGCCCAGAGCCCCAGGGGTGAGCCCTGCCAGCCCTGGCAGGGGGTACCTACGCTCTCTGAGTCCTCCAGCATCCGCGTGGTCTCCTGCACGTCGGGGGCGCTGGGCACCACCACGGGCATGGGCGGCCGAGTCCTGCCCAGGGTGCCGATGGACGCCGTCTTCACCGCGTGCAGGGGGTGCCCGGGGGCTGCAAAGAGTTTGGGACACGGTGAGGTCAGGCTCACTGCATCTGCTGCCTGCTGAGTAAGGACAGGGGGGAATGGCTTCCACTGGCAGGGATGGATGGGATATTGGGAAGGAATTCCTGGCTGTGAGGGTGGGCAGGCCCTGGCACAGGGTGCCCCTGAATCCCTGGCAGTGCCCAAGGTCAGCTGCACAGAGCTTGGAGCAGCCTGAGCTAGTGGAAGGTGTCCCTGCCCATGGCAGGAGCTGGGACTGGATGGGCTTTAACGCTCCCTTTCAACCCAAAGCAGTCTGGGATGATCCCATGAAGGAAAAGGATTCTATCAGGAGAAAAGGAATGCTTCAATTATGGAGTGTTGGATTTTAATTGTCTTATCTATGTACAGAAAATGACACCAACAAAACTCAGCCCAGCCTCTGCCATATTTCCTTGGATGCCCAACCCTGCCCTCCCTTTGTTCCCCCAATCCCCCTTTTCTGGCCGCTGGCTCCCTCACCTTGCTGTGTCAGCAGGGGGGTGCTGGGCAGGGCAGGGTCGAAGGGGCCCCCGGCGGGGGGCACGGCGGGCACGGCGAAGCTCTTGAGGGGGTGCGAGGGGCGCACGTGGGCCGTGGGGGGGCCCTGGGGCTCCTCCTCCGCGGGCAGGAACGGCCCCTCGGGCTCCGGCAGCTCCGCGCTGGGCACGGCCGAGGCCGCCGGCATCGTGTCCGTGCTGGGCGTGTTCCGGNNGGCACTGGGGCCGCCCTGTGCCCGTGAAGGTGCCAGTGCAGGATGCCCAGAGCCCCAGGGGTGAGCCCTGCCAGCCCTGGCAGGGGGTACCTACGCTCTCTGAGTCCTCCAGCATCCGCGTGGTCTCCTGCACGTCGGGGGCGCTGGGCACCACCACGGGCATGGGCGGCCGAGTCCTGCCCAGGGTGCCGATGGACGCCGTCTTCACCGCGTGCAGGGGGTGCCCGGGGGCTGCAAAGAGTTTGGGACACGGTGAGGTGAGGCTCACTGCATCTGCTGCCTGCTGAGTAAGGACAGGGGGGAATGGCTTCCACTGCCAGGGATGGATGGGATATTGGGAAGGAATTCCTGGCTGTGAGGGTGGGCAGGCCCTGGCACAGGGTGCCCCTGAATCCCTGGCAGTGCCCAAGGTCAGCTGCACAGAGCTTGGAGCAGCCTGAGCTAGTGGAAGGTGTCCCTGCCCATGGCAGGAGCTGGGACTGGATGGGCTTTAACGCTCCCTTTCAACCCAAAGCAGTCTGGGATGATCCCATGAAGGAAAAGGATTCTATCAGGAGAAAAGGAATGCTTCAATTATGGAGTGTTGGATTTTAATTGTCTTATCTATGTACAGAAAATGACACCAACAAAACTCAGCCCAGCCTCTGCCATATTTCCTTGGATGCCCAACCCTGCCCTCCCTTTGTTCCCCCAATCCCCCTTTTCTGGCCGCTGGCTCCCTCACCTTGCTGTGTCAGCAGGGGGGTGCTGGGCAGGGCAGGGTCGAAGGGGCCCCCGGCGGGGGGCACGGCGGGCACGGCGAANCACCCACCCCAACAACAGGGGTCACTCCTGACTGCAGCGGGCTCCGCAGGGACACAGCTCCTCCTGCCAGGGGCTGGCTGTGCAGGGAATGAGCCCTGTCCCACTCCGAGGTGACCATCGGCTGAATGGGAGCTGAATGAGCCGAGAGCTGAGTGATTCCACCTCTCACACTTTGGCACTGAAACAGCTCCATGTTCCAATCCTCAGACAAACAGCACAGAACACGAATCTGCAGCCTCCTTTTACCCCAGAGTACCAAAGTATTGGCATTTTTAACTAGGAACTCTTCACAGCACTGGGGTGGTCACAGAGGAGCCACACTTGAAATCCATTTACTGAGACTCATGGAATGGTTTGGGCTGGAATGGACCTTGCAGCCTCAGGAACTGTTTTCATAAGGAAACAACACTTTTGGCTGTGACACCTTCAAATGTCGACCTTAAGGTAGAGAAGCTCACAGCTCACTTCATCCCAATGTGCACATTTAGCAACACCATTGCTTTGGGATTTTTCAGAGCACTGGAGACTTTAGTGCTCTCTAAAACTGCTGCAAATGGTTCTGATCAAGCCTGAAAGTGCTGCATGGAATCACCCCCATTCTCGGTAGCCAAGCCTGGACTTTCCTTCCCTGTTGGTTTCAAATTGTATTAATTAGGGGAAAAGTTACCCCATGAAGCAGCTGAGAGTTAATCTGATGTTTCAGACCCCAGAGGCTTTAGCAGGAGGAATCCCTGTTTGGAGCTGTGAATAAAACATGAAACCCCCTTTTCCAAGGACACCACCACGGATTTCAAGGATCAATGTCCGACCTACCCAGGAAAGCCCAGCCCATCCTCATGGAACCCACAGAGGAGACTGACCCAGCTTCAGGCTCTGATTTCCAGGTGTTTCCCTGGCTGTTGCACAAAGCAGCAGCTCCCTGAGGGTTGGTCTCTCACCTGTGGAGTCGGCCCTGTCCGAATGGGACATGGCAGAGCCCAGGGGCCACGGGCTGAGCTGGTGGTGCAGGAAGCTGCGGGTTGGAGAGGCGAGGCTGCCGGAGTGGAAATGGTGGTGAGGGGGGTCGAGGGAATGGATGGGATGAGCACTAATCACAGCTGTGGATGAACACAAGACAGAGAAACACTTAACACACACACACACAGGACAGCCTGGGGACTCCCCTCCCTGCTCCCTTTGCCAGCAGGGAGCCAGACCCTTGGCTGATTTACAGCCCAGCTTAACCCCCTGGGCTATCACACCTCAAACATGCCTAGGACAAAAAATCTCCCAATTACAGCTCCAAAAGCTGCCACCAGCTCTTAATGCACTGCTGGATTCCAAGGAAGATTTCAGAAGAAGAATAAAGAGAACACAGATCTGTTATCCACATACAGTATATTGATAGAGGAGATGAGGTGTGTTAAACAATAAACAGCCCTTTGCTTCCCAATATCCTTCCAGAATTTCTGTACTGCAGGAGGCAAAGAAGGAAGTCACTAGGTACACACCATTACTGCAAATGAGACTAAAATGGCACAGTGAATTACCATAATTCAGTACTTAGGAGGTAATTAATAACTCCATCTGAACGCTCTGATGGGTGGAAGAAAGCCATGGAAGGTTGTGCAGGCCCAGAGCTGGACACAGGGAATGGTCCTGTGGGGCTCTCTGAGAAAGGGCCTCACGTGCCAGGGGGAGCCAGGAGGGCACCTGCAGACCCCACAGTGGATGTTCCACTCCCACAAACCAGAGCCTGCAGCTGGAGGCCCTTGGAGCTTTCACAAACAGGATTTGAGCCCAAGGCTCACAGCCAGGCTCCAGCAGGGCCTGGGCCTGGTCTGTGCCCCCAGGCAAAGCAGGAGCTGGTACAGAGCCTGGCATGGGATGGGCACCTGTCACACACCCACGTGTGACACAGACCAGCTCCAAGGAATTTAGTGTCAGACTGCAGCCTCTGCTCCCTCCTCACACATGGAGAGCTGGGAGACAACAAGGACATCACACTAGTTAGTGTGGAACCAAGACACCACATGCTACTCTTGGAAAAAGGTCACAGAACAAGAAGAGTCACAAACTGAGCAATCAGGTCATCAGGACACTTGAAAAAACAGGCAGAGATCAAGAACACCAAGTCCTCAGTTCAGTTTTGAATTAAAGTAAAAAGAAAGTGGAAATGCAATGAACTACTCTGAAACAATTCCATAAAATGGAGGGGCTGTGGCTGCAGTCACCTGGCTACAGGTGGAACATGATCACAGAGCTCAGGGAAGTCTAAAGCTCAGCCTGGGTGAGCTTGGTGGGATTTTAGCTCCCAGTTGTGCCCCTGCACAGTAACTCCTGAGCTCCTCACTGGTGTTCTCACACAGGGGTTCAGTCTGGCTGTTCAGAGGTTCAGCCAAGTCCCTTTCCATCTTGGAGTCATTTGAAAACTCTAGATATATTAATTCCAAAACTATTTCATAATAATGGTAATTTTGGTATCAGAGAAGGATCCCAGGGCCAAGAGGTCTCAAGGAGCTTGGGGGAAAGTCAGAGAAGGCTCTGAGAGCAGCAACTGCAGAGATAAAGGGGGTGGTGACTGCTTGGGCTGGGAGGGGAAAACCAGCAGTGAGGAACCTGACAGAGATTCCAGCTCTCTGCAGCTCCTGTGGAGCAGCTGGACACTGGCAGAGTTCCAAGGGAATGACTACAAGAAGCAGCCAGGCCCACAGGCTGTCCCTGGAGAGCCCCAGAGTGGGACACACAGATCTGGACATGTTCCTGCCCTCACCCCAGTACTCCCAGTCCCTTCTAACGTGGCCTCACTCTGCCCACACCAGGAGGGGCTCAGGAGCCTCCCCTGAGCTGCTCCTGCTGCCCAGGAAGGGATTTCCTGGGAGCAGGGAGTGGCTCCAGCAGGAATGGGGGTGTTCACTTACGCTGAGGTGGCTGAGAATCAAAAGGCATCATCATCTTGGGCCTCATGCCCCTCCTTCCTGCCAGCGTGGACATGCTGTCCTCTGACTCGTGTCCTGAGGGGAAACAGCCACGTTACTGCTCTGCTCCAGGCCCTGAACCACAGCAGCATTCCCACATCCTCCCTCTGTTCCTGTTCCCAGGCAGCTCTTGGAGCCACCAGTGGCAAAACCAGCCCCTTCCCTCTTTGCTGGAAGGTGGGAAGGAGAAGGTGAGGGTGAGGATTTTTGGGAACTGGAGAAACTCTCCAGGCCCCAGTGCAAACTTCTGGCAGTGATTCAGCTCTGGGCTGAAAGGTCAGAAACAACTCCAGTGGTTTAATAGGAAGTGAGATGATCTTCCCATTCCTAATCAGTATTTACCAAGAGACAGTAACAATCTAACTCTTGGATGCTCCATTTCCTCACTAAAACACGTGATCCAACCTTTTCAGAGTCTTAGAAACCAGGAACAAACCCAATTCACTACTTGGAAAATAAGAACAGAGAAGAGGAACTTCATCATCTCTCACTGAAGTGAAGGCAGCAGCCACAGTGAATGTCTGTCCCTGCTCATGGCCTCCCACCTCTGTAGGAGTTGCGCCTCTGATGGATGTTGCTGTCCATGGAATTGTCCACCGGGGTGATGTCCTGGGAGTTGCGAGGGATCGGGGTGTCTGTCATGATGGGATTGGGATCTGGGGATTTATCAATGGGTTTGAGCTCCAGCCTCTCGTGATGGATCCAAAGGTCTGGAGGTTTGACATCTTTGGAGTTGCCCTTGTACTTGTGGGAGCCGTTCACGGATTTGCAGGCGGCTCGTTTCCTGGGAAGGAGAGCAAAGCAGATGTTTTCACTTCTGGAAAAGACAACTTTTTTTTCCCCTGGGATTTCCCTCAGGTCTTGCATCCAGCTGGGCACAAGTTTCCCACTGGGCAGGGAGCTCTGAATTTTGCACACAAGCCCCACTGACACCTCAAAGCACATCCTGAACTCCGTGGAGTTTGTCTCCCACGGTACCCCATGTGCAGCCCTGCCTTCGGTAACAAGAATTAACTTTGCAGAAATTCTGCTCATTGAGAGAACATTCCAATGCTGTGCCCATATCCTGGGCTCACCAAGCTCCAGCAGCAGCTGGAGAAGGAGGTGCAGACAGCCAGTTCTCCCAAGAGGATAGGAGCACAGGATTAATGACAGGAATGTTCCTCCCAGCCCCACTCAGGCTGGACACATCCCACTGGGGAGGTTCCCATCCTGCTCAGCAGCAGCAGCAAAGCTCAGGGAGGCAGAGATTTGGGATGGCAGCATTTTGTGAAAGCAAAATGTAGGTTTCAGCACTCCTGCCACGCTGACTCTTCACTTTGGGCCATGGCAAAGCTGGAGGAGGGGTCCCTTTGGGAGCAGAGTTCCTGGGAATGGCTCAGACATTGCTAAATGTCACCGACAGAGCCTCTGGCAGGGGTCACTCCCAAATCCTGTTCCCACTGGAGCTGATGAGTGACAGGGATCAGGTCATTCCCTGGCTGAGGGCACTCAGAAATTGAGATTTCCCAGGGTTATTTCTGCCCTGAAAATAAACACATCTCATGGCACTGGCTCATCCCTGCTGCCCCCTTCCAAGCACAGCCCCAGCTGCCAGGTGTGCCAGGGCCAGCTCCTCCATCCCTGCTCTCTCCTGCAGTTCTGCAGGGTGGTCCTGCTGCAGCAGAGCAACAACTGCACATTATCCAAGCCTGGCTTTTCATCACTTCCTTAAAGATCTGTTTTGCATAACAGCATCTTTTCAAACTCCAAATACAGCTCTGGTCTTTCAAAGAACACACAGAGAGACCCTGCAGGAGCATCCCTGCTGCAGCATTAATGCAGATGCTCTGAGGGAAGCATTCAGATACAAACACCAGAACTTTGGAGCACTTCCTAAGGAATCCACCACATTCAGATTCCCCTCCAGTGATCCTACTAAAACTGGATAATGTCAATGCATTGAGCCAAGCCATGCAAGGATGAGGAGCTGCCTGAGCTCTCCCAGCTCCCAACACATGGATTGGCTCCACTTTGGAAGCTTGTGAAGGACAATTTCTCCTGGAGTGGGGGGAGGTGCAGGCACACTGGAAGCACTGCCCCGATTTGTGTGTGCACTGATGGTTTGGAACTCTGGGACGCTGACAGGAAAAGCAGCCCAGCAGCAGCACCTACAGGCTGCAGGACTCAGAAGGAATGAACTGTAAATGAAGAATCAAACAATGGGACTCAGTGAGGCAGGCAGGGCCCAGCCCCGTTACTTTTTCTGGTGGGACGTGGTGCGGCGCGTGCAGAACACGGCGACGATGACGACGACGACGATGGTGATGACGCCCACGGACACGATGATCACCAGCAGCATGTTGCTGTCCAGGGGGGACGTGGGGCTGCCATGGGGACTGTTACTGCCTGGAGGGTTGGGGAGGGGAGAAAAGGCTCGTTTATTACACAGGAAAAGCAAGCAGTGCCCACCAAAGACACCTGGAATCCTGCAGATCAGCAGGAGGGCATGGATCTCCTGAGGAATGTTTGTTTCTCTGGCATTTGCCAACTGTTTCTGTACAATTGTTCATCTGGAAGTTGATTTATAGATCCATTTCCTACTGAGCCTATCAAAATTTAAGTGCAGCCTATTCAGTTATCACAAAAACCTCCCCACTCTAAGCAGAGTCAGTCTGGGATCCTGCTACACCTGCAGCACCACAGGCTCCCCTTGGAGCCACTGGAAGTGCATCAGGAGCCTGCAGGGGTCACTGGGCTCCAAAGGAAACCCTTTATCCAATATCCAACACCAGGGAACATTCCCTGAGGACAGGAAATCCCAACACACAGCACTGAGCAGGAGGAGGAGCAGAGGAGGCCTTTCCTTCCTCGTCTGTTCCTACAGGATTGATTTCCCACTCCAGCAGCCAAGTCACACCACACTGGGAGCAGCTCTGGGGGTGGAAATGCCATGGGAGCTCAGCAGCAGCAGGAACACCTCTGGAACTGTGCTGGAATATCCCCTGGGTGACCCCAAACTGGAAGCAAGGGGTGGCCATGGAGAAGCTCTGCCCCACACTCACCTCCCAGAGGGGGTTTGTAGTCTGGGCCCAAGTCCATGGGGCGGCTCCCCTTGCCAGCAGATCCCGAGGCTGCAAAGGTTGGACACAGGAATTTCACACACACAGACACAACTCAGCATCTCTGAGTCCTTCTTCAGAACCTCCCCAAGCCCCCCAGGAGCAGCTTTTCCTCTCCTTTTCTGTCCCAACAACAAAATTTGGCTTTGCACAGCACCTGATCCTCCAAGGTCCTTCTCCAAAGGAGCTCTTTAATGATTTCCCGGTTATTATTTTCCTAATTAAGCTGAGGAGCTTCTCCTAATTTCACTTTTAAAACAATAATAAAGCCCATTTGCAGTAAGGCACAGGTACATGTTGAGGCAAATGGTTTTGCCACACTTGTACTGAGAGTTCATCACCCTGAAACAGGAATTCTCCAGGTCTCTTTTCCTAACACCCAATTCCAGCAGCTGAGGGAGACTGGAAATGAGTGGAGGATCCCAAGCATAGTAAATGTCACATTAAGGCCCTGCCTAGCCATAAAAACTTGCTTTCAGCTCCTCCTGTTCTCCCCTGCACACCACAGGTGACAACAAAGCCCCACAAAAGTGGTTCTGATGAAACCCAAGGGAACAATAAATTAGTTCCATCNGTAAATGTCACATTAAGGCCCTGCCTAGCCATAAAAACTTGCTTTCAGCTCCTCCCTGTTCTCCCCTGCACACCACAGGTGACAACAAAGCCCCACAAAAGTGGTTCTGATGAAACCCAAGGGAACAATAAATTAGTTCCATCCAAACCTGGTCCTTCCACTCTGTTTCATCAAAATGCACTAATGCAAAAGTAATGACAAAAACACTGGAGTAGGGGAAACATTCAGCAATGGTTCAGCAGAGAACAATATTCCTCTGGTTACAGGAATCCAGAGTATTTTACACATTTTCACACTCTTCTACAAAAAAAAAAAAACAAAAACAAAAAAACCCTCCAAAAAGTGAGGCAGTGGGGAGGAGAACAGTCAGGAGAACTGGTTTTTTCTTCTGTTAAAAATCCCCTTTAATCAAGAATTATGAAGTGTTAAAGGATGTGTAACAAATGGAAACTGAAGCTCAAGTGAGAGCCTGTGAACTGGTCCCTGAAATAAAGAGAAATGGCAAAACCAGGCAGGGGCAGGGGCTAAAGCTGGGGAGGGGAGTAAGGAGAATGTTCTGTGTGTGCACGGGGGAGCTGGAGCCTGCAGTGAGGGAAGGAAGCACTGCAGGACAATGGGACATGGGAAGGAGCCAGGGACCTGCCAGGATGGAGCAGACCCAGCACCAGGGTTCCCTTTTTGGGCACCAAAAATCCTGCAGCAGCAGAGACAGACTGGAGCAGCATCTCACACAGCTTCTGTGGAATACATTGGTGCCTGTCTGGCCACTTAACCTGCCCTGGAAAGGTGGGAACCCCCCAGAGGGACTGGGAATCCCTGAGCCTGGTGCTGAGGAGCTGCTCCAGGCACAGAAGCTGTGGGAGAGGGGGGACATGAAGGACCAGCAATATTTTGGGAGGGCAATCAGACACCCTGAGCACTTCCAGTGTAGCAGCTGCAGCCCTAGCACAGGTGAGATGATGGAAAAGGGGATGGAGAGGAGATGGCACACACTTCACATCCATCTCTCTGGTTTATGGGAAACAAGTATTTCCAAGAAGCTGAATGTCAGCCTGGAAACGTGGCTGGTAACAGTAACTATGCAGATATATAATGAGAGATATATAAAATATACTGCTTTTAGGCTTCCAGGAAATATCTGACAGTGCTGTGCAATGCTTTGTTAAAATAGCACCATAAAAAAAACATGTGGAGCCTATTAACAAGATTAACAACAAATTAACTGAGAAGAATGAGAATTATCCAGGAGGGATGCTTCCAGTGAGTTCTGCAAGGAGCTGTGCTTGGCCAAGTGCAGCTCAGTGTCCTGAATAACACCAGGAAAGAGAAGGGAATAACTGCCCTGAGGTCAGCAAGGGACATCACATCAGGGCTAAGTAAGAGAGAGACAATGCACAATGGAACCCCTGTCCTCCCTGACAAATTTAGGATGAAATTAGGTACCCAACCCAGGTGCTTCTGAGGATCCAATTCCTAAAGCCACAGATCAACAGTTTAAACCTTAAAATGCATTCAGGGAGCCCCACCTCTTACACAGTGTGACCTTTTTAAGGAACAGGTTAAGAGAGCATTTGCTGCAATTGTTTTCATTCAGCCTGTGAACCTCCATGTTACAATATATCCAGACAGAACATTTTAACTGTGGGGGACTTCAGGATGGGTTACTCCATGAGAGACCTTAATCTTTGCTTTAGGATGGGACCAGTGCAAGCACCTGAAGCCTGAGAGCAGCAGGCCCTGAGCTCTGAGCAAGCTCTGTGCTCCAGGAGGGTGTGGGAAAACAGAATTGTGTGCTGAGTTCAGAGGGAAAATTAAAGCAGACAAAGAAAAGGACAGAACCATGCAGGGCAGAGAATCAATCCTTTTTGGTTTGCTCCCAGCCTGAGGAACTTGCTGGCTCTTTCCTGCAGGTCCCAGCCTGGCAGTTCAGGGCAGCTCCTCAGCTCCTCTCCTGCACTTCCTCTGCCTTCCCCTTTCCCACACTGCAGCTACTGCCACGATTTCAGCTCTCCCAGTGTCCTTACAGGAATTCTCCAACAAAACTCTTGGCTTTGATGATTTATAAATAATAGAATGTGATAAAAATTGATCATCACTAGGAGAACATGTTACTTTAGGATGTAACACTGGCTGAAATGGGGCTGGAACAGGGAGGAGCAGAAAAAAGCAACTTCCACCTAAAACCCTGTAACCTTCCCTGATTCCCCCCTGCTGCAGGTGAGCAGGACAATGACATTGGAGCATCTGCTCCCCAGACAGCCCAAACCCCAGCCCCACCTCCAGGACACAGGGATGGGGATCAATTTACTCCCTGCCTGCCCCTGCTACCAGCACTACCTGGTGCAGAGTAAAAGCACATTTAATAAATTACTCCAAGTACCAAGCTGAGGAGCCAAGTGAGGAGCAGCTCCCTCAGAGCCCCTTTAGGATCTCTTTAATTGCATGTCTAAGCTGTTTGCCAATGGCCTTTTTAACTCATCCCTTCAGACTAATTCTCCCCTTTTTATGGGGCTTGTAGGTTATTTGGAAGAAAGCAAGAAGTGCCCTGGGACATCCACCTTCTAATTCGATGTGGGAAGCTCAAAGCTCCCATTTTTCAAGCAAACATTTTAAAACCTTAAGGCTTTTAGGAGCCAGTGCTGGGCTCCTCAGGAGAGTCTGGGCTCCAAATGAGCTGACAGGCAGAATCTCTCCTGCACAGAGCTTTCCAGGGCTTCCCTGCCTTTATTATGGAATGAATCCTCACAGGCAGCACTTGTGCTAACCAGAATCCCTTTGATCTCCCACCCCCTCATATGTGGGCAGGGCTGGATGGGGCAGCACTGGCTCCAAAGCCATTCCCCAGCAGGATTCAGTGCTGGCACAACCCCCACGGCCCTTCTGGGACATCTCTACAGAGATCCCTTCACATTGCTCCCACCCACGGCCAGGACTTCCAGCTCCCCCTGTCAGCACAGCAGGAACTGTCTCCAGTGGGAGCAGCAGGATCCTGTTCCACTTAGAAAATGTCACAGCACATGGACAGCAAAGCAGAACAGTGAGGGATGGAGAGAGGAGAAATGTGGCTGTTCATTTACCTTGGTCATTGGGCATTTTATCTGAGGACTCAGCTTAGTGGGGCAAGCACAGGGAGGAAAAAACAAGAGACACATCACAAGGATTGAAGGAGTGAGACAGAATTCCAAGTTTCCCACAGTACAGGGTACAGCTCTTGATTCTCAGCACTAAAACTCACCTGGAGAAGTGTCCAAGGCCAGCCTGGACAGGGCTTGGAGCAGCCTGGGCTGGTGGGGGTGTCCCTGCCCATGGATGGGCTGTAAGGTCCCTCCCAACCCAATTCTGTGATAGGTTTCTATGACAATAAACTCATAATTCTATTTTTCCCAAGCTCCCTCACATTTTACTCTTTACTACTTGCCCATCAGCATCAGTTCTGAACTAGGGGCCTGTTGCATCCCACGAGCTCCCACTGCACACCCCATTCCCAGGAGCAGATGTGACACACAGGAGCTGGACTGTCACTGCAGCCACCCTGGGTGTAACAACAGAACAGCCCAAGGGCCCCAGGAACAGAGCAGTGAAGCGCAGAGCTGAGCTCCAGCCACAGGGACTCCCTCCCTGCAGAGCCCCAGCGCTGCCCTTCCCCGAGCACAGCCTGCCCCACGCCCGGGGGCTCCGGGTACCTTTGGGGGTGCGGAACTGCACGGCCTCGGACATGGGCCCCATGCCCTTGGAGTTGCGCGCCTGGATCTTGAAGAAGTAGGGGGTGTCCAGGGTGAGCTCCTGGATCTGGTGCGTGAGCCGGTTGCCCACCACGGGCTCGATGACCCAGTCGTGGATCTCGGCGTTGACGTCCGTGCTGTAGTAGATGATGTACCCTGGGCAGGGAGGGACAGGTCACTGGGAGGGGACAGGGACAGCAGCCCACGGGAACGTTCTGTTTGCCAGGGAAGCCACCAGCGGCTCCCAAGTGTGCCCTGACTTTGGCAAACACTAAAACCATCTTCAATATCAGCCTGCCCTCCCAGCTTCCCTCTGAACTGTTCAGAATAGATGGCAACAGAAAAAAGCCATTTAAAATATCAAGGTTATTGCTGATCACCATTCCCTGAACGTGGCCAAATTGCTACTTCCATCTCTTTACCTATTTATAGACCAATAAAATAAAGCTGCCATTATCAAAACATTCTCAAAGAATTTAGATGATATTATTTAAATTATGTTAAAACAACAAAACATTCTCATGCACAGCAAAACAACTTTTTATAATTATTTCATTGTTTTTCAGTGTATTAACAAAGGCAAAAAGAATCTGAAGAGAACTGAGGCTGCCCTGCACATCCCAGAAAAAAAGGTATGGGAGGAGTTTATGTTCTGTTATTCAAATGAATCATTATGCAGTAAAAGCTTTATAACTTTTTTATACCAGAAACACAGATCAGCATAAAATAAATACTTGAACCTCTATATATTTATATACACATAGAAATAAATACTTGAATCTGTATTTAATATATATTGTATATAACACAATATACATTATATACTTTCATATATTATTTATATATTTGTATCACTATTTATATCTATATCCAGCT
>VXBC01000812.1:1044423-1057856 GCA_013399945.1 Ploceus nigricollis | reverse complement strand
TAGAGAATATATATTATATATAAAAAATATCTTTATATATATATATATGAAAAAAATAGATATGAAGTGATGCTAAAAGCATTATAACAGTCTAGAGGCACAAGCACTGAATTAATTTCAGAGTGTCCTAATTAGTCAGCAGCTCTAACGATGCCCGAGCATGTGGGACCCAGAGTGTCCAGCTCAGCATTCCATGGACAGGGGGCCATGGAATGACATCACCACTCAGAATTCTGGCATCACTGACAGAGTGAGTTAATGAGTCATTAATTAGTGCCTCAGCTGATGGGGCTGTTCCCAGCAGAGGGCACTCGGACCCCACATCCCAAAAACTGAGAGGGCACTGGGAAAGGGGAGCTGGAGAGGGGAAAGGGGAGCTGGAGATGGGAAAGGGGAGCTGGAGAGGGGCTCTGGGAAAGGGGAGCTGGTGCCTGCTACGCTCAGACTTAGCCCTGAGTCACCATTTTAGTTCATTTTTAAGCTGTTAACTGCTGCCTGTGCAAAAGCTGATAAATACTGAACAGTTCTATTCCAAGGGTTTCCTTCACTGCCAGGGGATTTTGGAGCTGGACAATGGGATAATTTTGCCAGCTCTGTGCAGGTAAATGCTGCTCTCTGTAGTTCTCTCCCCTCCCTTGGGTGTGCCCAGTGTGAGACATTTGTGCCCCTCACTGGCAGCCAAATCCCTCCAAAGGCTCCTGTGTCTCCAGCCAATCCTCCTTTCCCATGGAGAGGAAACATTTTGCTGTCTTTTCCCAGGGATTTAATCAGCTTTAGTCTCCTGTCCAGAGCCTGGGCTCCAGTCCTGCCCAGTCAGGTGTCCCAGGTTTGATTCTGCACCATGGGTAATCCTGAGCTCAGACCCAAAACCAGACACTGCAAACAACATGCCATTGAAATCTGATTTCAGCTTTAAACAAATTAAAATTGAAGTGGATTATTTCAGAAAGCCCTTCCAAATGGGAATCTGAACAGAAATTATAGAAGGGAATCAGTAATTATTACTTTCTGGAAAGTGATTTATCCTATGTGGCAGTGATCAGTTAAAGGCAAATAACAGTTTCCTCCTAGTGGTTCTGTCAGGGGAACAAGAAACTGCTCTGAAGTCTGTTCTGTGGCACAAAAATGCCACAAAGATGACAAAGAGCACCGGGATGGCTTCTCCTAAACAAACCTCTGATGGGCCAGAGGCACGTTATTCATTGCTGGAGGCCTGCTATTAGAACAGCACAGAGGTTATGGAGATATTTAAACTTTCAGCTGCATTTCTGCTAGATCTGAGTACCTCTGGATGAGGTACAGAGGTAAATAATGCACATGAGCCCCTGCAGAGGCTGCAGAGCAGACTGGCAGCCCCAGGAGCAGGTCCCTGGTGCCCACCTGTGATTTTGCCGTTGGCCTCGGAGGGCGGCTGCCAGTTCACGATGATGGTGCGGGGCTTGCCCTCCTTGCTCACCACGGTCACGTCCTTGGGGGGAGAGGTTGGCACTGAAACACAAACCCAGAGTGTCAGCCAGGGCTGCTCTGTCACACCAGAGAACAACCACCTCAGGGCCTGCACCTCCCTCTGATGTGGAGTTCAGTTACATTTGGGTTATTATGTTTGGGTTATTCTCTTTACTGTTAGAAATGCCCCCTCCTGCAGGGTGTCACTGATTTACCCCCTCACTGGCCAGTGCCATCCAGTGGCAGGGCCTCTGTCCCACATGGAGTTCCCTCTTTCCAGAGCACTTCTGGCACCAGATGTGATCCATGACTGAGCATCCTCAAAAAACTGCACAACTGGGGCCAGTGACTTCTCACCTGAATTTATTGTTGTCAGAAAAATCCCCCAAGCTTGTGAAAGACACATTCTATACAGGCAGGCATCTGAAATATCTCCCTGGTTCCAGGTTTATGGTGGGACTCAGACCCAGAAGTGCCCATTTGCCACTTAAATCCCAATCAGCAAAGTAAATCCACCAGCAACTTAGAATTATACCAGCCTGGAATGGTTTGGGTGGGACTGGACCTCAAAGCCCATCCAGTGCCACCCCTGCCATGGCAGGGACACCTTCCACTGTCCCAGTTTGCTCCAAGCCCTGTCCAGCCTGGGCTGGGGCACTGCCAGGTATCCAGGGGCAGCCACAGCTGCTCTGGGGAACAACCTCTGGGCAACCTGATGGAGCTCCTGAAGAATGATTTGTAGTTTGGAAGGCATCTGCACCTCAGAGGGTGTCAAATGCAGAAGGATTTGCTGAGCACAACTGGCCAGCCTTTTTCCTTGGGTTGCCAGAGAGCAGCACTGAGGGAAAGAAAGGAGGGGAGAGTTTTCCTTCTACCATCAGCCAAAAATTCAGGAAACAGCACAAATGGCTCCAGCAGAAAACTGAAATCCTTGCTGTGAGCTGGAGATCCAGAGGGCACTGACCATCCCTGCTGTGCCACATCCCGAAACCCAGGAGGCTCCTGAGGGGCAGCCTGGAGTAAATCCACCTTGGGTGTTTAATACAACCACAGGAGCACTGAACTTTCTGCATTTCCAGAGCTTTATGTAGGTGACCTGTTAGAAATCCATCCATACATCCTCTGGGATGGCCACCAGTTATCCCTGAGATGGAGAGCTGGAAACCAGGGACAGCCAAAGCCCAGGAGTTATTGCTACTGTTGCCCCAAATATCCTGTAAAAACAGGATTCAGAGGAAACAAAACCAGAAAATCAGGAGTAGCCCACAGGAGATGAGGAATACACAGACAACTCAGAGCCCAGAATTCCCTATTTTCTTCTTAGGAGCAAGTCCTACACAACTTCTCAGGAGTATCCCAAAATAATGAGCCACTCACTCAGGAATTTGGCCAGTATTATAAATCACAAGATCTGTTATGAGAAAATATATTTAGCCATTTTTTTTTCCTTTTTAATTTCTGTTTTAAATTTTCTCCTTAGTTGCCCAGTTTTGGGTCATATTTGCAAATATTCCTTACAAGCACTTCAACCTGAGCCTTCCTCTTTAAATGCACTGAGCCCTCCTGCATTGTGCCCTTGCTCAGGGGCTTTGTGTCAAATTCTCTTTTAAAAAACTTTATTTGTGCAGCTTTTACAGTCCCTGCACTCAGAGCAGAGTTATGGCTGAGGATTGAACGTGTGTCAGCAGAAACACCAAATGGAGTGTTTCATGTGGGAAAGGAGCCCCAGCCCAGAGCTGGCCCCACACCATGGAATTCCCACCCAAAACCACAACAATGCTTTCAAAAGCAACTGAAGCTCACTGGGACTTCAGAGTAAGTTCAGAGAGTTCAGATTTTATCCTGGGTTTGCTTTTTCTTAAGCAGAAATTAAAGAATTTCTATTCTAGAATATCTGGAAAATCTCACTAATTCTTTGCATGATTGATTTTTTGGCTGTATTTTACTTTAGAAGGAGAACTCTGGGCTCTTTTGGACAGGCTCCTTGTCCTCCACAGTCCATCTAAAGAGAACCCTCTGCATAATAGGCAGTAAATTTAATTGCCCAAAGTTCATTTAACACTGCAGGGTAAGAAGAGCTAATGAGGGGCAGGTCAGGGAGAGGGCCTGGCCCTCACAGTCACTCCCTGGGCCTGAGTTTTTCCTGGCAGCTACAAACCCTCCTCTGTTCTGCACTGAACAGGAATTCAGGGCTCATTTGGATGTCTTAATGCCTACTGTGATTTTTTTGTCTTCATTTGCCTCATGCACCTTCTCACTCTGTAACAATTATCATCACATTTAGAGCAAATTTTAATTATTATTTGCTGAAGTGTTTTCTTTGTATTTGCTGCTAATGTGCTTTTTGTGAGACTTCCTTCTCTCCTGCCCATGAAGTGTGGTACATTATTCATGACTTCTCTGTAATTTGATGTAAATTCTCCTGCAATCATCCCTTGCAATTTTCAAGTATGTTGTTGTTTTTTAATCAGAATTTCTGCCTGAACTATTCAGACCCCCCCAGCAAGTGTTAATCAGCAGAACCATTTCAGGTGGAGGTTTGTTCAGGAAAGCCCCAGGAGTACCTAATTCAAAGGTTGTCCCATGTGCTGTCATGCTCCAGGTGCTGGATCTCCTGCCCTTGGTCACCATCACCGAGAACTCGTAGAGGGTGTTTGGCTTCAGCCCCGTCACCAGATAGCTCAGAGTGGTGGCATTGGCAGTCTGAAAGGGAAAGCAGGGTCAGCACTTCCCACAGCACAGCCCTCAGACAGCCCCAGCCCACTGCTCCCAGCATTTCCATAACCACAGTCATTAACTCAGGCTGGTTCTTCTCTGTCGTGCAAATTCATTAATCAAATATCAACGTTTATCCTCCACTAGAAATTCTGCAATCAGCAGGAGCACTTAGCAGCAGTCAATTGGAAATGAAAAAAACAATACAAGGGCCAGGGCCCACTTGTTATGCAGTGGTTAAACCCCTGTTTACCTGGGGGTTCTTTACAGCATTTCATTAACTCTTCTGGCTGGGGAAAACAAAAAGCACAGCAAGGAACAGTTCTGCTTGGAACCTGGAGCTGCCTCCCAGATCCCTGCTGGAATTTCCAGAACAACCTTAAATGTAATAAACAATCAACTAAAGATACGCTTGTGAGACTTGAGAGAATGAAGCTTTACTAAGATGTGGATTCTTTTCAGAAAAAAATGGTTATTTAGGATCACACAAGGAAACTACACGTGGATCATAGTGGAATTTGTAATTCAGCATTTGTAAAGATCTGGTATTTGTTATCAATGGCTTCAGCACCAACAGAATGTACTGGAGGCCCATGGAAAAGAGGGCAAGCTGTATTTACAGATATGTATATTCCTCACCTTGACCTGCAGTGGTGCAAACACAGAATTAAGGAGTTGTTTCAGGATCTGACAGGGCCATACAACAACTGGAACAGCCACAGCCTCCAGAAACCACTGAGTGCAGCTGATTTATTGCCAAGGTAAAGGCACCTTTCCTGAAGGCTCCAGCAGTGACAAAGAAACCCTGAGATCTCCAATATCTTCATTTCTTTTTTCTTACAAGGGATGGAAGCTCAGGAATTGGTGATCCAAGGGAAGGCAGGGATTTGTGCCCAGGGCTTTGCTGTCTGTGGCCAAAGACTCATTAAATTATTTAAAATTAAACCCTCCATTGGCTTTAAGCCTCTCCTTGGTACACACTCAGTGCAGTTTGGAGTGGGTGGGACTGTGGCTGAGGGGCTGGGGCACAGCTGGAAGGGGCACAGCTGGAAGGGGCACAGCTCCCTGGGGAAGGCAGGCCTTGCTGGGAGGGATGGAATGACAAGTCCAAGGCAGGAATCTTTCCCTCCCATCTGGCATTCCCAGCTGCCTTACCCCAAAAAGCTCTTCCTCTCTGGGATGCTGGAATTCCTAGCAGTATTTAAGCATTCCAATATTTGTATTATTTGATGTGGCAGCTGGGCTCCTTTTACAGGTGAAAGCTCTGGTTTCCATCTCTGGCTTTGAATCTTGGGATCTTTTTGTTTCCCTGTGCATCCCACTGAGTGTAAATGACACACCTGAGCCCCCCTGGGGTGTCAGACTCCACGATTTAACAGCTCTTCATTATTTTTAAGATCCCAGCCTATCCCACAGTACCAAAGCCTGCTCACCTACAAGAAATAAACTCCATAAGTATTACCCTGAGCAATTTGTTTCTCTTTTATGCAGTCCTAAAAGATCCAGTGTTTAATACTTTCATTGATTCCTGATGGATCCCAGGTAGCTGCAGGACAACCCCACACACCAGCAAGGGGGCTTTGGAAAACTGCTCCATTGTTACAGTTTTGTAAGTTGTGAGTTTTACAGTGCTTCACTGATAAGGTAAAAAATGGAGCTCTATTTCTCTCTTTATAAGGTCTTTTAAGGAGAAACTGTCTAATTAAGAAATTATACTTAAATTATTTTTACTTTTAACTTAATAACTAACTACTTGTGTCAGGCAATGTGGACTTTTTTATCTAATTACACAGTACTAAAAGTCATGAAGAACAAGGTGAAGAAGTAGGACTAGCTTCTGTTCTAAAACTTTCATCTTGCTTTATATATATTACCATATTCTAAAACTTTCAACTCTATGTTTTCTACTATGTGAGATTACACACTTCTATTTAAACTACACACTCAATTCTAGTTCTGTTATTCAATTTTGGAAGCTTTTTTATGGCTGAAGGTTAAATGTAGTGTTCTTTTGGGGGTCTGACAGCATAGAAAGTCTAAAGTTCTCAGCAACCAGGGTTCTAACACTCCATGTTAGTGCAGACACAGCTCAAAGCACAGGAGCTGCATCCCATCTGTTCCTGGGTTCCCAGGCTCAGACTGGCACAACCCTGCACTGAGGACTGAAATCCTTCACTGCACTCAAATCCTCCTTTTCCTCAGTTTCCTGCTCAAAACTCCTCCTCAGGGAGGAGCCACTGGTGTCAGGAGCACCCAGCCTGTTCCTCAGGAGTTTGTGGCAGGCAGGAACAGAACATCTCAGTGACTGGTCTCAACACCCAGTTCAGGGATGAGAGGGAGATGAAACCCCACTGAGCTGAGCAGATGCAGCTCTGGATCCTGCAGAGGTGACTCAGGAGCTCTGTCCCCAGGCATGGGGACACTCCAAAGCCTCTGGAGCTGCAGAGGGGCCAGGACAAGCACTGCACTCACTGCAGTGAGGTTCTCAGCCTGAGACCCAGCACTCCCTGCAGGGTCTGACCTCTCAAAAAACATCCAAGAGGGCAGAAGAGCATTTCCAGCAGAAACAAGGGGAGGAAAGCAGGATGTGGGTTCTCCAGACACCACGGGTTACACATGATTGGAGCAAATTCCTCAAACTTCTCTCCTTCAGGCAAATCCTTTCTACATTTTTGAGTAATTTTAAATTATATTCCATCATTCTGTGTTGGTTTTGGTCACTTGTTGCCCACTGACCACCAGCACTGGAACAGCAGGAATAGTAAATTTCCTATTTTATTCCATCTTCTATTTTATTTCATTCTTTTAAGCAATTAGCTAATGAAACTGCAGCTTTATTTAAACCACTCCTGAGACATCCTCTGCACATGACTCAGGAATGTGGCTCAGAAGTAACTTGCCTTTAGAGGAGAAATACACACATATTTACATCTTTTCATTTCAATAAAGAAAAGATCTGGATTATAACAAGCTGGCTCTGCAGGAGCATAAAGGGAGCTCCACTGGCTGGGTATTTTAACAACCAGTTCCTCTGAGTCTCGTTACAAATGTGAAATTTGCAGTCAGCAGCTCTGAGCCCTCCAGGTAACTCTGAAAATAAATAAAAAAATCCAACCAACCACCAAACCAAACCCTAAATCCAGTCTCCAAATCAAAACACATGAAAATGGAGGAAGGCAAGGATATAATAAAGTTTTTGTTGGGTATTTTGAGGCAAGTCAGCTCCCAAAGGAAAAGTTCACTATTAGCTTTGTAGGAACTGAAAAGGTTCTGAAAGGAAACTCCAAACCATGGGGGTAAATCTGTTTTCCCTGCATGGCTCAGTGAGGGGCCCCAGTCACACACCCATTGCAACTTTAGTGACTCTCCAGAGGGGAGCCCACACCTCCCTCCCGTCCCAGGGATCAGGGCAGGGGGAAGCTTCAAACTATCACCGTGTCCAGAGAGCAGAACAACTCCGGAAACTTCTGTTCCCTCCCTGGAGCAGCTCTTCCATCCCCTCCCACAACAGCCCAGCTCCAGCTCCTTCCCCAGGAGACACCAAAGAACTGCTCCCACCAGACCCAGAGCAATCCTGGCCCTGCAGGGCCCCTGGGCTCATCCCAGCAGCATTCCCAGAGCTGTGCCTTGCCCTGGTAGTGGAGCTGGAGCAATCCTGCCCCTCCAAGGAGCTCAGCAGTGCTCCCAGAGCTGGGAGTAGAGCTGGAGGGATCCTGCCCCTCCAGGAAGCCCAGCAGAGCTCCCAGAGCTGGGAATGGAGCTGGAGGAATCCTGGCCCTCCAGGGAGCCCAGCAGAGCTCCCAGAGCTGTGCCTTGCCCTGCCTGGGCTGGGCAGCTGCCCTGGCACTCAGTACCTTGTACTTGGTGTTGGCAGGGATGTTGGTTTTCCAGCGGACGGTGTAGAACCGCGCGTCCGTGATCTTCTGGTTCTTGGGCAGGGAGTTGTCTGCCCAAGTGATCCGGATGGTGTCATGGCTCAGGATGGAAGCCTGAACTCCCACCGGGGGCATCATGGGAGACGGATCTGGCACTGGAGTGTATGGAGCATTAATAACAAACAAATCAACCTCGGAAGTGTCTGCGCAATCCGTGGGGAAAAGGCCGTGGTTTATAATTAAAAAGGGAGGAGGTGGCATTTTAATGTCAACCAAAACAAAAAAGAGGGGATGCAGGGAAGTGCAATGAGATGGAAGGTGAGGAATGGAGAGAAAGAGAGAAAAGCCAGAGTTAATAGGTGACATCAGACTGGGCAATAACATCACTCTTGCATTGTCCTCCCTCCTCCAGACAGTAAGACAACAAATCCCTGCTGGCATAGCCCTAATTAGTGCCCAGGGCACTCAACCATGGCCTGGGAACCCCAAACACTCAGTCATTGTAACTTCATTTGCCTGGAGCGTCCACTGAGTCCTCTCCCAGAAAACAAAGAGAGGACACAGAGCTGGAGCTCTGGATGGGCAGATGCCACTTCCCAAACACACGGGGACCTCCCGAAAGGCACCTTCAAAGGAAGGTTCCAAGTGAGAAACCAACTTGCAGTAACTGTGAAACTGCAATTCCAGCATCCTCTGGAGAACCTCCAAGCATTCCAGCTCATCAAGACTAACCACAAGTGTTGCACCTTCACCAAATTCCTGGGTGGTGTCAGCAGGCTGGGAGGGAGCCCAGCGAGCCATGGCATGGCAACAGCTCACCTGCACACTTCTCTGCTTAAACCCTTTTCTTTATGGGTTACAAGGCCAAAATAAAAACTGCCCAGATTTTGTTTAGTGTGAGTGACAACAGAGGGACACAAAGCAAACACAGGCATCACGTTCAAAAATCTCAGTGAAAAAGACCATAAACCCCCAGCTCAGGGCCTTTAGAACTGCACCACGTGGGCTGTGCTCAGGTAAGGGAACGTTTGGAGTAAGAACATCCATTAGTAGCTGTCAGTGAGTTTGCAATTTACAAATGAGCCCAATTTAGGTGGTTTATCAGAACGTGCGAGGCCAAGCAGTGACAGGGACACAGAGCAGGGGATGAGCTGACAACCAGGGCCTGCCATCCCCCCCAGCCCATCCCAGCTGCAGGGCAGCACTCACCGGAGTGGGGCCGGGTCACAGCGCTCTCGTACAGGGGGATCCCTTCCCCCACGTTGTTGAAGGCTTTCAGGGTTATCACATAGTGGGAGCTGGGATCTGAAGGGGAAGAGAAATCAGCACAACCAATGAATCCTGGTTTCTGCTTCTCCACACCTTCTTTGTTCCATATTTTAATTTTGAACTGGAGTACGTGATTTGAACTGAGGAAGCCTCCACACAGACCTTCTGTTCATGGCAACAGAGTCCCAGACTGGTTTGGGTTGGAAGGGACCTTAAAGTCCATCTCATTCCACCCCCTGCCTGGGCAGGACAGCACAGCTCAAGTCTATAGTTACAGCACAGCCTTTACTACCTTAAAGCACAGCCAAATCAGGAGTGCAAAAAACAATTCAGAAGAACAAAACCAAAATGACTCAAACCTCTGGTTTGATGGAATTCCCAATATTGCTGTTTCTCTCACTTTCAGACTGTTTTACCTCCCACAGAGAGTTCTGTGGAGGGGTGAATCTTGATTTTCTTTTTAAAGGAGCCACCAGTGAATCCTGGTGACATTTCAGTCCCTTTTTCTCCCGCAGCTCCGCACGGAGCACGGCGAACTCGGGCTGCTGCTCACATGGAAGCTGTTTCAGGAGTGCTGAGGGAGGCTGGGCTGGGGCACTCACCCAGGTTCTCAATGGTGTAGTATCTCTGTTTGTAGTCCACCTTGATGGTCTGGGCGTGGGGGCTGCCGATGCCGTAGCCGATGGCGTAGCCCCTGACCACCACGTCCTGGTTCTCGGGCGGGGTCCAGCTCACCACGATGCTGGTGACCAGCGGCCGCACGTGCAGGGAGCTGGGCACCTCGGGCACACGGGTCTCTGCAGGAACAGGGGGGCAGTGCAAGGCCTTCTCTCAAATAAAGGCACTGACACAGAGACTGTGAGGCAGGAAGGTCAAACAAAGCACTTCTGTGTGTTGGAATGAGCGCAGTGAAACTTTGGGGTGCAGCAGAGAGCAAAGAGCTCCAAGAGCAGAATGTTAACATTACATTCCAACAGATTCACCCTTTAAAAGGCAGCACAGTTGTGCTGAAGCTCAGGGCATTGGGATGGTTTTTGTATCAGATCTGTTTAGGCAGATCCATGCTGCCCATGTCGTCACCCAGTTTTATCCCATCCTTCCCCTCCACAAATTCATCTACTTTCAATTCCATCATGTTCCTTATGGATATGTGGAATACTTCCTTGTGGGTATTACAGTAATTACATGGAAAAGAATTTTTCATCACTTTTCTGGTGATGAAAGAAAAGTTCCTGAGCTGGTTGTAGCATTAAATAGGATATTCCACAGCTTTAAGAACTGCACTGTAAGGGGTTCTCCTCACTTGTCCTACAGTTGTCACTCCCTAGATCCTTGGATTCCCATAATTCATACAACATAAGCAGGAACTACACAGAAAATAGAGTCCACATTAAATGTTCAAACCCTTCCCCCAAAAGCAACACAAGTCTCACCCCATCCCACAGAGACATGGAATGTGGATCCCTGATGCCAGAACACTTCCACAGCGTGCCACCATAAGCCCCTAATATTTCTCCTAAGAGGCTTTTCCCCACTGTTGACTGGAACCTAAAAGCAATCTCCTACCCATCCCTGGAGTGTCCCTAACTTTGGGTTCACTTCTCAGAAATGAAAGAAATCCTTTTGTCGGGTGCTGGTGGATTAGGGATAATTCCCTGCACTAGCAAACGGAGCTCCCCACTCCAAATGGAATCAAGGACTTGTGCTTCCTGCAGGGATTTCTTTTTAATGAAACACGCTGCATTTCTCCACAAACATTTAATAAAGCACCACAACAGGATTAGCTGGATCACAGCACAGGCCTGGCCCCCAGCCCGGGGAGCTCTGGGGCTGCTGCTGACACAGCCCAGCAGTTCCAGTTCCCAACTATTAAACACAGCAAAGCTCCAAGTGCAGCACGAGAGGTGACATTTCCACTGCACTGGGGACAAACTCTGCACAACTGTTCAACACCTCCTGCTCTGCACTCAGGGGGAACCTGCTCCAACTCCAGCATGGAACTGTAACACTCCTGCTCCCCTTTACATCCATGGGACTCTCCTGGGAATTGTTTTCTATTTAAACTCAAAAAGCGGCTGTGGAATAAAAAGAAATGATGCCTCATGTGTCTGTTGAACCTAAGAAATGCAAGATGAGTTGTAAATACATTTGCATGGTGTTAAAATTATTCACGTGAGAAACCCAAGAAACACAGTGTGCACACAGATCTCACAGGTGTATGCAGAGAATATTATGTTGTCTTAAATGTCAATTTTTATTACTTTAGTCAATGGAAAGAATGTGAAGGAAGTCAGACTTCCTGCAATATTCGGAAGTGAAAAAATTTAAATGACAAAGCCAACAGAGAAGGAAAAGGTTCTTTTTCTTCTTCCTCCTTCCACCCTGTTTAAATTTAAATTTAATCCTGGTGCTGTCCTCTGGCAAAGTGTTGTTAACTCCAGTTCAGGGACACTTCCATTGCCCTGTGAGGTGCTCATTTACAGAGCTCTGCCCCACTCTGGGGACCTGGCAGCTCCAAGGGTGTGTCACATCCACTAAGGGCCAACAGACACACGGATCAAGGAATTTCCAGTACCCACATCCCTGAACTGCTCTGTTCACACTGGAGAAGGAGCAGCAGGAGGACCAGGATTAAGCTGAGCATCAGCTTTGCACAGACAGAGATGGGAGAAGGGTTTTCCAGGCTTCCCAAGCTGGCTGCTGAAGGATCCTCCAGCAGGAGAGAGCAAATCTTGACCCATTTCCATTATTGCACCCCCCAGCTGCCAGGATGGCTGAGCCTCCTCTGACACAGCACAAAAATCCATGGGCTTGGTGGAGCAGACCCTCTCTTGAGGAGAACCCTTTACAGCACATGCAAAGAGTTTTGCAAGATCCCATTTAATGCTCCAACAAGCTCAGGAACCTTCCTGCCATCACTGGAATTTTCAGTGTAATTATTCTAATACCCACAATTCCAATATAATTTGTATTTAATATCTACAACAGAATTTCTGATGGGACATGTGGTGCAGAAAATAGAGAAAATATAATTAATCTCCCTTTTCTTCTGTGCAAAATAAGTTACTGTGGGTCAAAGAAAGCACAGCACCAACATGGGGGTAAGACTGCAAAGGGCTGTGGCTGAAATGTTTTCCATTATTTCTTTCCTGCTGTGACATCTCATTGTCACTATGAATGAGTATTAACATACAGCACTAGGAAATGCAGCAGCACTTTCATTTCAAGCCACCTTACTGACTTGGCAAGAATTTTCTGTTAAAACAGAAATTGATGTCAATCCTAAATAAAGCCCACTGTACAGCTAGACTGAAGTGAAAACACAGAGGTTTGCCTTCCAAAGAGGCAGGCAGATGTCAGTGAAGTGAAATGAGTGAACTCCCCCGTTTTGCTGTCCCAGCCCGGGGTCTCTCACCGTCCAGGTCGCTCTCGAAGGTCTCGGCTGACACCCAGTCGGTGGCGGGGCCGGTGCCGTTGATGGTCATGGCGGCCACGCGGAAGCTGTACTCGGTGCCTCGCTCCAGCCCTGCAGGACAGGGGCAGTGCCCACGGAGCCATCAGCCCAGCAATGCCCACGGAGCCATCAGCCCAGCAATGCCCACGGAGCCATCAGCCCAGCAATTCCCACAGCTCCCACGGATCCATCAGCCCAGCAATTCCCATGGATCCATCAGCCCAGCAATTCCTCTAACCACAGCCAGGGACCCCAGGGAGGATAGGTGCCTGTAGGAGCCCAATGGGATCCTGTCCCTGAGCCCCCTAAACAGAGCCAGGGAGGACAGGACCCTGTAGGAACCCAGTGGGCTCCTGTCCCTGAGCCCACTAAGCACAGCCAGGGAGGACAGGACCCTGTAGGAACCCAATGGGCTCCTGTCCCTGAGCCCCCCAAACACAGCCAGGGAGGACAAGACCCCACAGGAACCCAATGGGACCTTGTCCCTGAGCCCCCTAAGCCCAACCAGGCACCCCAGGGAGGACAGGTGCCTGCAGGAACCCAATGGGATCCTGTCCCTGAGCCCCCAAACACAGCCAGAGAGGACAGGACCCCGCAGGAACCCAATGGGATCCTGTCCCTGAGCCCACTAAGCACAGCCAGAGGGGACAGGACCCCGCAGGAACCCAATGGGC
>VXBC01000812.1:988503-1034552 GCA_013399945.1 Ploceus nigricollis | reverse complement strand
TCCTCCCTGTGCTGGGTACCCAGGGCTGAGGCAGCTCTGCAGGTGGGGTCTCACCTGAGGGGGCAGAGTGGCGGATTCCCCCCTCAAATAAGTGCAAGGGGCAGAGGTGAGGAGGGAGTGCCTTGTTCCTGGGTCTCCCCTCCCTGAACACTGAAGGAAGCTGAGCCAGCAGAGGCCAGGGCAGCTGGAACCTCGGACCCTCAGAGGATTTGGATGTTCCTGCACACTTCCCACTATCCCAGCGTGCTCCAAGCCACATCCAGCCTGGCCTGGAGCACCTTGGATGTCACCAAATTAAGGGAGTAACAGAAAGACAACATTTGTGAGGCAAATAAAATGTTATGAATTGTCTCAGTTAATTGCCATGAGCCTGGAAAAGATGTCTATCCACAGGATTAAGGAAGAGAAGGAATTCCCCTCTGGAGTGTTTGCTGTTCCAAATGACTTTGTGTCTCACTCTCTCATCAATAAAGTGAACAGATAATTTTCCCTTGAGTAATAAATCTGATAAGCTAATCTGCAATTAATTAAGCATTGCTCCAAATGAATGTTCACTTCAGCTTCCTCAGACTTATCACAATTTGAAACTGTAATTCTGAGCAGTAGATCCCATCAGGAAGGGGAAGGGGTGGACTGCTATCATCCACTGGGATAATACATCACAAGGGTGACTGTGAGGCATTCCTCAGATTTCTGTGCACAGCAGTTCTGAGGAAGGAACTGGCATTAGCACTGACCACGGGGTTTAACCAACACCCACCACACAGCTGGCCCTGAATGAGGGGGGATTTGCAGGGCTTTGAAGCCTGATGTGCCTCTTGCTCCCAGCATGGCTTCCAGGGGGTGTTCCTGTGCTTCCTAAGGAGCTGTGACACTCCTGCTGCTCTGTCCCCAACAGGCTGCAGCTGTTGCAAGGTTTGCAGCCAATCCAACCATGCTCAAGCACTGCCTGTGCCACTCCTCCAGGAGTGTGAAACTCCTCCACTGCCTGTGCCACTCCTCCCTCCAGAAGGGGCAGGAAGGAGGGAGGGGAACCCNGGGTGTCAGGTTGTGTTCTGACTCTGGCAGTGTTGTTTTGTTTACTGCATTGTTTATTTTATCTTTTTATTTTCTTCCCTAATAAAGAACTGTTATTCCTGCTCCCATATCTTTGCCTGAGAGCCCCCCTTGATTTCACATTTATAACAATTCAGAGGGAGGGGGTTTGCATTTTCCATTTCAGGGGAGGCTCCTGCCTTCCTCAGCAGACACCTGGCTATTCAAACCAAGCCACCCCTCGACCTCAGACTGTGCCAGCAAAGGCCAGGAGAGCCCCTGCTCCAGGTGCTTACCTGTTGATGCCCTCCTTGGTGTAGAAGATGGAGTAGGTGAGGTTGTCTCCCTGCGGGTCCGAGGCCGGCGGCCGCCACGTGAGCCGGATGAAGCGAGTGGACACGAGCGTGGCCACGACGTCCCGCGGGGCGGAGGGCAGGGGTCCCGCTGTCGCTGGTGCTAGATGGTCATTAGTGGCACTGGTCAGTGAAGTGGGAGGTAATGTTGGGATGGCAACATCTTGGCATGTGCAAACATTGGGGAATATGAAGGGCAAACATCACCACGGTTTAAAAAAAAGAGAACAGAAGAAAAAAAAAACGTAAAAGAAATAAACAAAACCACGATGGGAAACAGAAGAAAATGAACACACAAAAAAGGCCATTAAACTGAAGGCTGACATGCAGGCAGAGGTAACTACTGACCACTAATGGGGAGTACAGGACACGGCGCTGTCAGGCAAGCAGACCAAATCTCCACTGTAATGGAAGTGGCAGGGGAGGGAAGGGTGGAACTGGGGGTAAAATAGACCTCAGGAGAGGACACCAGCAGCAAACCACAGTGTCATTGCTTTGGGACCACGTGTGTGACAGCTAAACCCCAGCCTCTGTTAATTACTCAAATACACACCCAGACCCCACTTCCTACTGTAGCTCATTAACATGCACAACTCATTTAAATGATTCTCAATCATAACAAAATGACAGATGAATACACAGAATTCCTTTCAGTGCACACTCATCCAGCCAAACCCTGCAGTCCTGACCTGGTTGGGTTCTGCTACTGCCCAAGGCACTGGAATCACAGCCCTTTTCCCACTGTTTTCCTGCCATCCTCCTCTGTCCTACAACCCCCATTTCATCATTTTACAGTGACTCCAACAAGCATCAACTGTTGCTCTGGATTATACCCACACTCTCCAAACTTTAGCCTCAGCAATGTCTTCCTATGTTGCTAGTCCAAGGCAGGATAAATCCAGGGATTATTGCATTAAAAGGTTGGTGATTTAACAGCACAAGCTGAACCATAGGAAGAGCCACTCTCTCTCCAAATCCTATTAAAGCAATCCAGCCAGTAAATGTAACAGTGAGATTCTGAGCAGCTGGACCCCAATTACCACTGAGTATTCCAAGCAGCACAATTAGTAACAAACCCCCAAAGCTCAGGATACATGGAATTTTTCTGCATTCTGAACTATTTACCAAGCTTAAGCCACCTGATGACATTTTCCACATGGGAATCCATGCTGCCAAATACATTTATTTTTTCATTAATTATGGAAACTAACTAAAATTGCTCTGCTTTTCCCCAGAAAGGAATTCAGGACTAGAAGAGCTTGTTGAGCTGCAGCACCTCCAAGAGAACATGTGGATTTGTGTTCTGATACACAACAAAAAAACCTCCCAAAAAACCTGACTAAAGGATAAAATGTTGCCTGAATGACCAAACCTTCAGGGAAAAACACTGAGGAGTCTTCCATCAGCAACAACCTGATTTTAAATTGTCAAAGCCCCTTGTCAACCCTCAATTGGCAGAACTCTCATTTCTCCTGTTCTGTTTCTTGGGCAGATCCTGACAGAGGGCTCAGAAGCAGCCATAGGTTTTATCAGATTTGCACAGTGTAACACCAATCCGTGGGCAGAATTGGGAGACAGATCCCAGAGCCAGGAACATTCTGGTATTCCAAATACAAATCAAGAGAGACACGTACTCCAGGGCACCTCCTTAATTATCCCTTCCACACTCTAATAGCTAAAGATCCCAATTAAGTGCTTTCCAGCAGCCCCTCCTGATCAATACACGACACCGTTAATTTCACATTCATTGCAAAATCTATTTTTATCTAACCCCCCTGTTTTTATGTCCCATCATTGGATTTCTTGCAGGAATGCACCACTTTCAGCTCTGCTGGCCTCAGCCAGGGCCCCATTCCCCCAGGGAGTCCCTTGCTGCTGCAGATCACTCAGGAGAGCCCTGAAAGGGGCCAGGGGATCTTCCCAAACCATCTCCCTGCTCCTGAATGACATTTTGGTGCTGACCCAGCATCACACCAGGCTTTCCCTGTGTCTAAATCCCAGCCCTTGCCATCAGCTCCCTTGGAGTGGAGACCTTCTCAGTGCACCTGACCAACTCCTTCCTCAGTGGGAACAAGGGATGGAACTGCCTGTGCCCATTGTTTTCAGCAGGACTTTTCCCACTGTCCTGCTTGATATCCAGTCCACTTCAAATTCCAAACACTCATACTTGGGCTTCTCTTACCTGTCTTGGCAATACTGCTTCAAATTACATGGTTTTGATGCAAAATCCACCCCTTACCTATTGTTAAATTCATTCAGTTGGGCTTAAGTGGAATATTTTTTAAATTCATCTGCTTAATCTAAACCCCATCCCCACACATTTGTGTGTTTTTCTTCCCATAGCATGAAATGGATCCATTTATTCTGCAGTGATGTGCACACAGAGCTGAGGGGTCTGGGAGAGCTGCCAGGATTTCCCAGAGAACAGACACCCATTTCTATCCTTGTGCAAGGCTCAGAGCAGGAATGTTCCTTCCCACAGCGTGACAGGAGAACAGTCACAGACAACAAAACCCTAATGACACCTAAAAATCAGCTGAGACCAGAGAGAGCAGCAAGGACCTGAAACCCCCCAGGTGAGGTGAGCAGGGCCAGGCCCAGAACTCCCCAGACACTGCACTTAAACACTTTTGGGGCTGCCAGGAGCTGGGGGAGGTACCCCAAAGATTAAGGGATGTCCTTCCTTTTTTCCCTGTATTTCCTACAAATGCCTCAAGTGCTGTTGCAGAGGCTTCATCCCCAGCTGGGTGAGCAGAGCTCAGCACTCAGAGCTGTGTTAATGAACAATTACACCCAAATTAGCTCTAACACCAATCAGGGAATGGCTTTGCCCTTTCCAGCTTTCAGCACTATGGAAGAAGCAACTCAAGCCTCTTCTTTCTAAGATCTCCATCACTTCTTAATCAGTAACTCCAGCTCTGGACTGTTCTCTGCAGTTATTCCTACACAGTTTTCATGAATGTCATTTTTTAAAAGCACATTTCAGCAAGTGACTTGTGCTTTGCACCAATTTATTTCCTGCTGTGGAGTAACTGGAACCAGAGGGATGCTGGAACTCCTACACAACTCCAGGCAGCAGAGTTCCACCCCTGCATCCTGGCCACTGCAGGGCAAGCAGCAATTCCCAGCAACATCAGAAGCAGAATTTTTAAACGTTGTCCTAGAAATTATTTTCCCTATGGAAATGGTTTTCCCCACATCCTACAGCATTCCAAGACACAGGAATCTGTTTGTGCTGCTCAGGTGTGACACCAACAGTGGCAGCCAAGGCAGCCCCACAGGAATCCCAGGGTGCAGGGGGAGAGGACATTCCAGCTGCCCTTCCCAGGGCTCCTTCTGAGCAGACATCAAATACTACAACTGTTTCATCAGAATACTTTGCAGGGTGTGCAAATCCCCACAAGGGTTTGGACTCAAATCAATCAGTACCAAGGTTTGAATTGCCCCAGCACTGGGCTGGTGACATCCAAGAGCTGAAGGTGTCCATGGGCTGGGGGCACCGGTGTGATCCCACCTTTTCATCTTGTAGGAAAACCATGGGATAACAAAGAGAGGGAGCATGCCCAGAGAGCTGCTCCAGGGCCACCAGGAGATCTTTTCCAAACAACCCAGCCACACCTGAAAACCACTCAGTGAAGCCTCTGGTTGTTATGAAATCTCTGGAAATACTTTCCACGCTGTCGGCCCCTCCGGTTTAATTTCCCTTTTCCTGCCACCCCCATTGGCATATCCAGGCTTCCTCCTGTTTGGCAACAACATTCCAGTGATAGCATCAGCTCCAGCACAAAGAGGGGGGCAGGAATGTTATCTGCTCCAGCCTTATCTGAACCACTGGGGACACTGCAGTCCCCTGGGTGCCCACCTGGCAGTGCCACCGCCTGCCTCTAAGGGCTGTGGAAACGCAGGGATTCAGACCCACAAACACCTGAAGGACTGGTTAAAGGTCACCTTTAGGCTGTTTTGGCCATATCCAGGTGCTTGCAAGCCCTCCTTACAGCACCTGCCTGAGGAGACTGCTGGGATTCAGAAGCAGGAGAGGCACCAGGGGGTGATCCAGGTGTTCCTGGAGCCCAGTGCCTGCACCCCATGGAGCTCTGGAGCAGCTCTCACCCTGAACACCCAACAGGGAGTGAGAGCATCCCCCAGACACAGGGAGATCCAAGGCTCCCTGAGGTGCAGTCAGGGGGTGAGGAGCAGGAATGGGCTGGGAAGGTCAATGAACCAATGAACCCTCTGAGGGGGGAGATGGATCCAGCACGAGAAGGACCTTCCCAATGGAATCACTCATGGGGACAACAAGGAACAGGGGCACCAGTTAATACACAGAGGAGAAGAGAAAGTCCTCCTTGGAAGGACTTCAGGGTGGATTTTAGAGATTTGAAACAGATTTGAAACATGACTTCAGCAACAGAGATCTACTACAACTAAAAATAGTAAATAACTATTTTGCCAACAAACCTTTTGGAAAAAAAATTACCTAGGACATTCAGATCTCAATACTAATATTTTAGCTGTATTCCCTAAGAAAAAAATACCTCAGAGGCACCAAATGTTTAATTTTGACTTGAGGTATTCATATAAAACTGTGTACTCAATAAATAATATTTCTCCCATAAATCTATTTAACTGGTTCCAGAAAGGTAATAAAGACTTTCAAACTTTTTTCTTTTACCTAATGCACTGTTCTCCTAAATTTGAACTTTGGTTCATGGTGTCCCCATGGAAGGATTCAGCTCGGACCAGGATTAAGCAGCTGTGATGCTGCAAAGAGTCATAGTCAAATCCCACTGATTTTGTTATGCTTATTGTATTTAAAAATAACAGCAGCACTTGGATGCAGTGTAATAATAAGCATGAAATAATAAAATTAGCAAGGTCACACTACACACCACCCTTCAAAATTTTGCTTTCTCTATTTTTTGTCCATGTTTTTGCTTGTACCCAATTGTTGTCCTTGTTCAAATGCTTCAAACATAAATTTCCAACAGAAGGGATCACCTTGTTATTGCCAGCTGCTCCCTGAGTGATACCACACTCAAACACAGCCACGTTACCTGGCCCCAGGAATTTCTCTCAAACAGCCAAAGTGCTGAAGTTGGTCTCACCAGATCAGCTGCAATACTGGAATTAACTTCTTCCCTTGGGAAAACTCATTTAAAGAAATCTCTGGGAGTCCCTCCACAAACTGATGCTTTAGTGCAAAGCTGGAACAGAGGAACAGAGACTGAACAGATGTGGAAAGAAGAGGGTGGAAAGTAATTTCTGCTTTATAGAATGAACAGAAATGTCCTGAATCTCCTGGGTTTCCAAAGACAGCCACCATCACCCCCTGGTGTAAGTCACAGACCCACGTCTGCTTAACAGAAAACGCCCTCCAGTTTAGGATTTTGTAGACTTAATTATTCTTCATGAGCTAATTTAAACTGCAGAACTTTGTGGACTTAAATCGATTTTGGAAATTTGGAGATGTGTGGAATTTGTGATTTTGGAAATGGGTCAGAAAGACAAACACAACAGTGTTGGAGCCAACACCTCGAGGGAAGGACAGCTGGACACAGAGCCACTGAGCAGGGCAGCCCTGTGGGAATGTCACCTGCAGGAACCACAGGAACCACGGAGCAAACCCCACACAGGCATTTCCCTGCACCACCTCGCTCAAGGGAGAGCTCTGAGGCCAAGAACCCCACTCAACACTTGGAATAAATTTTGTCCCTCACACACTTAAAAACACAAATTCAACCCCCACCCTGAGGAACAGACCCTCCCCTACCAATATCCCTCATTTTCCTCATAAATGAATGGAGATGCTTCCTTATTTATTCCTCTATGCCAACACGTTTAGCTCGGAGCAGGCAAAATGCCTTATTTTAAATTTTTAATTGCCTTAGATTAATTTACATCACCACTGGGAGAGAGAGCTGTTATTTACTCTTCACCCAATGCACAAATTGAGGGCAAAAAACTCCCCAAAAATCCAGAATAAGCAAGTGTTTAACTGCCACTCAATGATTCTGATTTTTAGGCATTTCTTTGGTTCTGTTTCGCATTGTGCACGGGCACTGCTGGGTGCTCAATAAAGTGGGATATATAAAAATAGTGATAAACACATTCTGACTGGGAGCCTGTGTTTTAAAGGAAGTCATAAAACCCCTCCTGATAACGAGCCCTCCTCCCATTCCCGTTTCACCATGAAATGCTTTGGTGTAGAGGAAACAATTGGATTTTTTCCTGTCTCATAAAACAACCCTTAAAAAGGCGTGACGGCCCTGCTGACGCATTCCAGGGAAACAGAGCAGGAACCCCCTGGTTCCAACCACATCCCAGAGCTCCAGGGGAGGATGGAAAGGGAAAAAAGCCCTGCAGGGATTTCAATCACAAGACTCAGGTTATTAAAAAAAGGGAAATAAGCCAAACACACCTCACCTGTCCCCAAGGAGTTTAAAACTGCTTTGAAACACATTTTGTCATTGGAAAGAAATTCAAACCATAACACATATTGTAAAATGATGGGTATGACCTTCAAATTCAGTAGTGAATATTCAATTATTTAAAGAATTAAATATTTTTTTAACAACTACTCCTTAAGAAAAGGAATCAAAAACCCAAACCAAAACCCACATATAGAACCCGAGGCAGAAAAACTGCCTGGAAATGCCCTTAAAGAACCCTGGCCAGGGTTTCCTCTTCCTGTGAATATTCATCAGTTGAACTCCTGAAGAATTAAAAAAAATCTCTTGAGAGCAGCAGAGCCTGCAAGAGTGTTCTGCAATCTGACTTTAATAATGGCAGCAGAGCTGTGACTTTATTCTCAAATAATGGAGCTCTGTTCAAGCACAGCCCTCGAGGAGCAGTGACAAATAAAACCCTGTGTCCTGTGCAAAGGATTTAGCTCTGCACAGCCACTGGCACACCTGGAGAGTTCAAGATGCCTCTGAAGTTCCCCTGGGCCCTACCAATAACTCCTGGTACCCTTGGGCATGGCCCTTCCCTTCCCTTCCCAATGCACAGGGATGCTCAGCTGGCACTCCCAAGGGAAAGGGGTCACACGGTGCTGGGAGCTCTGGGAATGCTGCAATAATCCCCAATAATCCAAATAATCCCCCCTAACCCTGCAGGCAGGCAGTGCAGGAATTGCTGCTGTGCTGGCAGAGCAGGACCAGAACACCCCTGGCAGTGCCCAAGGCCAGGCTGGATGGGGCTTGGAGCAGCCTGGGGTGGTGGAAGGTGTCCCTGCCAGGGCAGGGGTGCACAGGATGGGCTTTAAGGTCCCTCCAGCCCAAACCACCCTGGGATTCCATGACCATGCCTCGACTGTTTCAGGATGTATTTTCAAAGGAACACCACAGTAAGAGCCTGAGGTGAAATAAAGGAACCCAGCAAACACAAATCCTGCTGCTGTTCAAGGCTGCTGCTCACAGATCACTGATAACCCTGCCTTTCATCTGCAATGTTTCCTTTAAGTGACTGCCATGCTCCTCCAAGTGCCTCTGGACAAGCCACCCCTGTCCCTGTCTGGCACACCTGCAGGTACAAAGGCTGCAGCTCAGGGTTACCCTACATGGCTGCTTTTCTCCAAGAACCACCTTGGAACTGGGACATCTTTTCCTTCTGTTTGGGAGCTGCTGCCACTTGGAAAAACTTGGCAGCACCAACTCTGCCAAACTGGAGCTGCAGCAGATGAGGCTGAACAAGCTGCTTGTGGTAAAAATTGTCCTTATTTCTCCAAGTCCTTTAAAAAACTTATTTAAACTAATTATTAATGGCTTCTTTACTTGTTTCTTACACATATCTACCACACTCTGTTTTCCTTCCATTTAGGTTTATAACTACACAATTAATATTTTTTAAGTGAGAGAAGATCCCCTCAAACCCCCCTTTGCTCTTTTAGTCTATACCCACCTACAGAGCAGCACTGTTAGGTGTGGTACCAGATATTTTATTAATTTTCACTGGATTTCTCTGCTAAAGGCCTCAGCTCCTTGCTGCCCACCTCACACTCACCCATTTTCATAGAACTAGAGGAGTATCAAGGTATTTGGGAATCTTATAAACTCTTAACTAAGACTTCTCTTTCTATTTTTAAACTTGTATTGTTCACTTTCTTCCTCATATTTCTAATTCTAACAGAAAAAGGGAACCCTGGGAGTACTTTTAGAATACAACTGCTTTTCCCAGCACAGAGGCTTGAGAATTTGGGTGTGCACTTCCCAGCACACAAGAACTGAAGGCTATTCCCCCAAAGTACATGATGGGGTTTATAGCAAGAGATGCAACATTTAAATGTGGATCTGCTGTGGTCACTGACCGCTGTTAAAAATGCCCAAGAAAAAAGTTTTGAAAGCAGTTTATAAATGTAAATTGGTGCTGAAGAAGGGCCAAGGTGGAATGTCCATCCCCAGTCAGCTGTGACCTGGATCCAGGCATGACTTTTCTCCCTCTTTCTTTTCCTTCAACACCTCCAGTGCTGATGTGTGACCAGGAAAACCACACAGAATCCATTTGTCCTTTAAAAACTCTGGATCCACAATTATGAGTTTCTTTTTGGGGAGAAGAGAGATGATAGGAGAGGGGAAACAACCAGGGAAACAAGAATCCCCCACTCCAGTCTGTTCTATCCCAGTGAGAACAGTGACACCTTACAGCTGGCTTCAATACTGAAGACACATTATTAAAAATTACATTTCTTCGTTAGATTGATGGCATTTCCTTAGGGAATAAACCCCATGAGCCCATGCAGGTTATCCTGTCAATAAGTACCAGGGGCTTCTCCCAGTTCCAGATCTTCATCAGCATGAGTCCTGTTACCCAAGTGAAAACCAATCCTGTCCCTTCTCTCCAAATGGCATTCAGCTGTCTCTGCTATTCCTGTATAATTTACCAACTCTGAAATATAAGCAACCAATTAAGACCAACCCCATGTGTTTGTTCTCCCTGCTGGTGTGAGACTGACAAAATCTGATCTTTTCCTTTCCAACATGAGCCTGGGATCAATTACAAATGAAGGGTGTTTCTGTCAATCTTCAGAGCCCTGGATATGAGGAATAAAGGCAGAGGAAATGCCTTTGGTAGTCATGACGGATATCAAGCTACAGCTAATCCTGCCCTTCCACTCATCCAGAGATGGAAAAAGCAAAGCCACTAAAAACAACAGCCCTCGTGATCCACTCCTGATTATTTGTGTTTTCCCCTCTAACCAGGAGGCAGAGGAGCCATCTCCACTGCTTTGTTCCCAGGAAAAAGCACTCCTGACGTGACATCACCCAGCCAAGCTGCCAGGAATATAGAAAATATGAGGATAAACATAACTGGAATGGGTGGATTTCAGTGCTGTTGAGGGAGGTGTATTTGGTGTTAATAACCAGCCTTTCTGGTGGCCAAGAGACTTTTATGGGACTGAGAAACTCTCCCAGGAATTCAGGATTAGCCCGAAGTGATAAAATGGACTCAGAGCCTTCCATACACATCCTACCTGACTGCACTTCTGCAGTGGGACAATAAATATGGAATAATACAGGTGGAGAACAGCAAACTTGTATTAACGTGTGCTGTGTATTTCTCATAAAACACTGAAGGTTTTTGCTCCTACAGGCCCTTGCTCTGCCTCCACTGAACATTCCTGACCTATCACTCCTTTTCCAACATGACATGGAATTGCTTCAAGTTCCTTCTATCCATCAAGTCCCCTGGTGAAAATCAAAATTCAAGGTGCCAGTGCTTCCAAGCACAAGCAGCATCCCCACAACCCTTTATTTGTGGGCCCAGACTGAAGTCAGGGCACCCAACCCCACAGGAATGCCATCAGGAGGTTCCCACTTCCTTGCCAAGCCAACTGTAAATACAGCCATAAAACAAGAAATGAAAACTAATAAGCACAATATAAATGCTGCTCTGCCTCCCTGCGATTCACGGCGCGCTGGCAAACATTAATCTACTCCTAATTTAATCTAAATTAGAGCAATTTATTCAAAGCCTGTGCCAGCTTTAAACATGAATAGGCTACTGAGAACTGCTCAGCTCCCGTTTCATCAAGTTAAACGTTCAAGAAGTTTGGGATCTAGGGTGGTTTAATCAGTTCTGCTTCTCAATAAGACTATATATTAGCAGGGCCCATAAAGAGGGAATAAATAAAGATCATTTATTAAACAGGAATTGAGTCGAGAAATGGAACTGACTGAATTCAAACAGCTCCCAGGCCATTTTGAACAGACATGCAGCCATGAGAAACACAAACGCTGCCTTTCCCTGAGGAATAATAGCTAAGTAATGTAAATTAAAATCAAAATTAAACCCCAAACCCCCACTCCTTCAGCACTAAAGAGGAGCACACACTGCTGTGTTTACAGAAAATTAGCACTGGAGTGTACACAACCGGTACAAAACATTCTCTGAGCTTGGCTTTGGCTGTGACTGTTTGAAGTCAGTTTGTGATTTCAGATGCTGTTTATGTTCCTGAAGCACAGCTCTCCAAATGAGGCTTCCAAGCTGTTCCTGCACCATCCATCTGATGCTGGGTGGATGCTGGAGGGCCGGGATGAAGGCAGGGACTTCAGGAATGCTCTCGGCTCCGTGGAGCCCCAGCACTGCCAGGAGTTCTTAAATGTTCCCCATGTGCAGCTTGGAATTTGACATTTGCTGCTTTTAAAGGTTTTTTGGGACAAACTTTAATCCTGTGAGTGCAAAGCCTCAGGGATATGTGGATATAAAATAGACAGAAGCAGGGAGGAAGCTCCCCTGCTACCCCTGGCTCTGCTCAACCCAGTGGATTTTCCATTCTCTGACTTTAGATCTCCCCACTCCACCAGACCAGAGGTTCTTCCCCATGTCCCCATGTCCCCAGTGCAGCAGAGCCAGGTGTCCCCAGCCCAGACCTGCTCTCCCAGAACCATGGGCTGCTTTGTGCTGCTTGAACATCCAGTTCCACCCCAGCTCCATCACCATCTCCCACTCCCCCAAAATCCACACTTCATCCCTTTGAGTACTTTTTCCTCTTGACAGAAAATGTGAATTTTGCTCTGCAAGGCTTTGCAGCCTCCTTGCTCATTTTCATCTATTGCTTCCCTGGTGGATGCTGAGACTCCTGAAAGCCACTCCTGGAAACCACAGGGACCTCTTCCCATTTTCCTTCATTAAGACATGCAAAATTGGACAAGACAGAAAGAACATGAGAACGTTTCTGTCTGAGAGAAGAAACAGGAGACCCTGCAGAGGAACACCCAGAGTCCTCCTTTATTGTTCTTTGAATAACAACAATATATTTTTATCTTGCTCTGGCATGTCATTCACAACACCCTGCAGATTTTTCAAGTACTTGTGTAGTCTCCAAGAACTCCACAGAATTCCATGGACTGAGAATGCCTTCACTCACAATATGTAACTAAAAAATACTCTAAAGCATCACCTCTATGAGAGAGAGCCTGAGAAGGTACATTTGATATCTATGAAATCATCCAAAATAGGTCCTGAGGTGACCTGAGAGGAGTCTGCCTCAGGGCTTGAATCAGGCAAGTACCCTATTTATGGGATATTTTACACATGGCAAATACTCAAATGTGGAACTGAGTTTTTCAAAGCAGAGCACAGTTGGCCTGTTAGTGCCAACTTTTGCATTTCTTTCAGTAGGAGCCAAAACTTGTCAACAAGAGCTTCTATTTGCCTCCTAAAACAGCATAATGAAGCTTACAGTTATAGAAAACAGAGAATTTCATCTATCCTGACTGAAATAAGGCTTCTGACATTGCCTTTAAAATCCAGCTATAGCTGGGAATCTTTTCAGTCAGGTCAGGGGAGCTGAAATGGCCTCTATTGTGAGGAATGGGAACCTCCAAGTCAGCCTGAAGTGACTTCAAACAGTCCAGTGCCATCTGCAGTGCAGAAATGACAGATTTTCAGCACAATCTTAACTGAAATGTGCTGGCTTTGGAAACTTGGATCAGATTCCTGATGTTCTCCATCTTTGTGGGGCCCAGAGAAGCCCCCAGCCCACCCAGCTCCCTTCAGTGCTCCAAGCCTGCACACAGCTCACGGCCAAACCCTGGCAGAGAGGTACCAACACTAAATGGAATTGTTTCTGCAGCAACCGGCCTGGACAAAACTCAATTCCTTAAAAAAAGCATTGATTTAGGGCACTAAATGATGTCTTTAAAACTCCCTCCAAGTTAGGATCCATGGAATGAAACTCAGCAGAGGAGCTGAGCTCATGCAGTGGCGTCAGACTTTACTCAAACATCGTTTGTGATGTCAGACTGCCACCAACACCAGCAGCTGTGCTTCTCCCACGGAGATCAGCAGGAAACACATCCCATGGAACTGTCAGATTTGGCCATTCCACCCCTGCCTCAGTGTGTCAGGACCACAGAACAGGTCTGGGGGCTCACCTGAACCCCAGCTGGAGCAGGGTCACCTTCAACCAGGCTGCTCAGGGCCTTGTCCAGGTGTGCCTTGAGCATCTCCCAAGAGCAGAGATTTCCAGACCTCCCTGGGCAGCCTGTTGGACTGCAGCTCCCTCCCTGTGAAGCTGCTTTCTCTGATCAGAAATTCCTTTGCTTGCAGCTTTTCCCTGTCCCCACCACTTGCCCTGTGTGTCTCCATCCCTGCCTGAGCAGTACCAGGGGGTCCAGGATGAATCAAACTCAGCACATCCAGTACATCACACGCTCCCAGTTTCCATGGTTCTCCCCACATGCCATCATCCAGTCTGGATTTCCCCAGTTTAGCTTCTGGGATACCCTTGGAGACAGCACCAAAGGCCTGGCTAAAGGCAAAGCAAACAAAATCTGCTTCTTTCCTCTCAACCACAGGCCCAACCATTTTATGTCAGGAGGCCACAGTTTGCCTTTGGCAGATCCATGCTGATGTTCCCAATCATCATCCCTCTCATGTACCCACAGCATGGCCTCCAGGAGGATTTGCTCCATAACCTTCCCTGAAAAGGTTCCAGCTCCAGCTGAGCTTTGTCTTTCCTACATCCCCTTCACTTCCAGGCAATTTTTGGCCTTTGATTCCAGATTCCCTGGGCTTTTACTTTGTGCTGGAGCCCAGTTGGCAGCTCCTTCTTTATCCCTCCTGGTCTCCTGGACACACACTCTCAACCCCTGCCCTGCAGAGCAGACCATTGCTGTGCTCTGGTCCTTCAGGATCAAATGGTTTGCCTCTTGTTAACACAGTCTCCTATGGAAACCTACCAAAAATATCCCAAACAAGCCAAAGCCTCCTGTCTGGTAGCTGAAGGCTGGAATTCTCAGCTCCACTTGCCAGCCAGACACAGGCAATGAATTCCAGCCTACTCTGGAAACTCCATGTCCTGCTTGTCACACATGGAGCTGGCACCCAGCACCCCCACATGGCTCAAACGCCACAGGAGCACCAGGGCTGTGTGAAAAAGCTCCATCTCCTCCCTGCCCTGCAGGAGCCAGTCTCCAGCAGACACACACTGCTCTCCTTCCATCCACTGATCCCTGTGCCAGCTCCTGGCTGCCTCATCACCCTCTCCAAAGTGAGGAAAATTGGAGTCAGCCTTTGAGGGTGACCCAGTTCCCTGCTGCCCTGCCCCTCCTCCCTGAAGAACCTGCACCTATCCCATGGAGCCATCCCCAGATGTCTCTGTGATCCCAAAGCCTTACAGCCCTACAACTACACACAGAACTCTAATTCCTCCTCCCTGCTTCCCATGCTGGGAACAATGAATCACATGCAGGAGACCCTTGCTTGGACAGAGACCTTTTTCCATAAAAAAACTGAGTTTAAAGAAACAGATAGCTCCATTACAAACAATGCTGACATGGTTCCCACAGCACGGTATCCAACCCACTCACTCTGAGATCTCACTCCTGTACAATTCACAACACAGTGAAAAAACCCAATTGTGTAGTATAAAAGTACAAGAGCCCCACAAAGCACCCCCCTTCAGTTGTGAAGGTGACACAGTGCATCTGAAAGGATGGTTTGAAATGGTTCTCCCATAACACAGCATATTTGTTTACAGTCCAGGGCCGTGCTTTCCACAGTGCTCAGGCATCACTCCTGTTTCTCCCTGGTGCCTGAGTACTCGTCAATGCCTTTCACACAGGGTGACAGGGAACCATCTGCCTCCCTCCTCCTACTTGTTGCCACCTGTTCTTTTCCCAGTCCCCACATGGCAGCGTGAGCAGGGCCAGATTCCCTGGACAAGGCTGGGTTACAGCACCAAGGAACCCCAAATGCCTCCGTTACCCCGAGGGTCTCACCCACCACACACAAAAATGCTGTAAAAGTGATGACAAGGAATGGCTCTGCTGTAATCAAGTGTGTCTGCTCCATAATTGGGACATTCATGGGCTGAGCAATGAGGATTGGAAGTACAGCTAGCTGGGTTTGTGTAAAAAAGGGGGAGGAGAGATTTGAGGATGCTGAGAAAGGCATTCCCAAAGCACGATGGAGATTCTGGGGTAGGCAGGAGTCCTCCATGGGGGCATCTGCAGGACATCAAACCACTCATCTCTTCATCAAGGAGGCAAAGAGAGAAGCACTGAGACTGAAAAGTCCAAGTGCAGGCCAATGAGGTCATTGAGGAACTTCCTTCTTTTAGGGAGAATTCCCAAATTCTTCCTGAAAGGCAGAGCAGGCAGCAGAGCCACTCCATGAAATTCTGAAAGGCACCGAGTGTCCAGGGCCTGAGAAACGGGGACACAGCTTCAAATCCCAAAGTGGTTGGAAAGCACATGAGAGGCTTTTCAAGTCCCTTGCAGAATTCTACACCTAATGTTCAGTACAGGGATAAAGAGGATTTAACTCAGGCCATTGACCCAAATCTTCCTCCCTCTTCTATCCTTCCAACTTTCTCAGTTACAAAGACTTGTCCTAAAAGTCTCTGCTCTCAATACCGTGATTCTTTCTTATATTCCTGAAAAAGCAAGGCTTGTGGATTCTGTATGGCCAATCCCTTTCCAGGTGCAAACTTTTCTGCATTTATTAACAGAATTACTAAAGTTTAGAGGAAAAGCCACTCAAGAAGCCTTTCAATTCTGTGCTTTAACATTTTCCACAAATAAATTTCCTGTGTACTAAAAGCTACCCAGAATTCACCCCAAACACCAAAAAGCCCAGCCTAAAATGTCTGATGGATGATTATATCAAGCTCATTGTAGGAGATGAGAGTCACAGACAGACTTTATATAGGTTTCTGTGGGGCTGTGCCCAGGCTGTGCAGAAGGTGAATCACCAAATTCCTGCTCTCTCCAAGTCAGAAATCTGTCCAAACACAGCCAGCCTCCCTCTGTAGCAGGTGAATGTTTTCCCTTCACTGCATTTCAGACTTACACTGCCTTCCAGGAGCACAAAGCACAGATGTGGGACTCCACTTGGATGAGAGAACTCACATGGCCTCCCTGAGAAACTCCCCAGGGCTTCCACTTTCTCATTTGCATTCAGTTCATTCAAGATCAATTTGATAAGCAAAAGGGCTAATGAGAAATGGTTTGTAAATAGCCAGATGTTTGCCAATTCCAGCAGGAAGGAGAAAACAGAACAGCACGGGAAGGGAAGCGCTGCTAACTGGGAAGAACTTTGATGAACACTTAATCAACATTTTTCTCACTGAAGTTACTTTTCAAATTGGTAAAGTTGGCATGTCTCATCAGCAGCTATGAAATAATTAAAAAAAAAGTTTTCTGAATTAATGATTGAAATGTTCAGAATAGTTTTTGCTCAAATTAAGGGTTTGAATTTTCATACCAAGCCAGCTGCCACTACTGCATGTGATACCTTCTCCCTCTTTCCCAGAACAGTTTCCTTCTCCACTGCTTGATTGAGAGGAGGTATTTTAAACCCCAATATCCATATTTCCTCCACCTGTGACTGGCCAGTTTTCACAGATGACACTCATTCCTCATGGCACTGCCTGTCACAGCCCCTTGCCCAGCACAGTTCCACTCAGATGTGTTCCATGGGGGTGTCCCACTGCTGGAGAACAGCATCTCCATGCCCCAGAGTTCCAGGGACACGGCCTCGGGTGTGTCTCTACACCCACAGTGAGACTCCACCACTGCAGCCCAAATCCTCTGGCAGCATGCAAAAGAGAAAGGACACGATGAGCAAAGTCCTTGAGGACGGCAGGACGAGGTGTGGAGCGGAGCAGGAAGGAGAAACCACTGGACAAACAGCAGTGAGGGAAAGGAAGAGGAGTGAGACCACAGGAACTCCAATAACAACAGTGAGGCTCATTTATAAACCACTGCTGGGAGCTGGGTGCAAGCACAGGCTTGGCCAGGGCTCCCAAAGCCAAGGCCATTCATTATTCAGTGTTTTAAACATGGAGAATGTGGAATAATGCTTCTGCTGGAAGGGGCTGCAAACCACTCAGGTGATTGATGCACAGAGCAGAAATTAAATTACTTTTAATAATTTTTCTGGCAATCTGATGACAGCAGGGCAATGCTGGATGCAGATTCCTGACACTGCTCCGTGGCATTAAAGCTCCTGACCCCAGGAGAGGGCACCCTGCATTCCCCAAATCATTGTGGGGAGTACCTGTGGCTCTTCAGCCAGCAGTGAAACACACCCAGATCCAAAGAGGATTTCAGAGGAGGTAGCAAGTGCACAGCTACTCTACAAAACAATTGGAAAATAAACAGGAAATCTCTCCTCATTCCTAAGTTTACTCTCTGCACACTGGACACCAAACCCAGGGACAGCAGATTCACACCTGTTCAAGGTGTCAAGTTCCATCAAACCTCCAGCCATGGCTAAGACTGTTTCTCCTAAATCCTCTCCATCCAAATAAGAAAGAAATTAGAATTTAAAACAATCCTCCTCCAAACAGACAACACAAAGCCCCCCTCAGGATAGTTTTAGTATTTTCTTGTCTGACTTGTCTCCCCCCTCATCCTCTGTGGTTTTCTTCCTTGGGCTCTTAGAAATTATTTTTCAGAATTCTGTGACTTGAAAGAGCAAAACAACCTGATGCTTTAGTGATGATATTTGCAGTACCTCTTTTTTGGGGTCTTTAATCATAACACCGATTGTTCTGCTTTGCCACCCCAGCCATGCAATGCAGGGCACTGTATGGGGAGCACTGGCAGGAGTTCCACTGACTGGAGCACAGGGACAAATATTTACCTTAAAGTGCAGCTGTAAACCACCAGATGTGCAGCTGCAGTTTGCAGGAATGACAAAGTTCACTATTTTTTACACTAATAGCAGAAGAAAGCTTCTGACACTGGAATGACTTTGATATAAAATATTTGGGGTGATTTGGGGTGTGCTCCATAAGTGCTTCTTTTCCAGGTTTGTGATTTTAGTGACTGTTTTCATTTTGGCTATTCATTCTGCTATTGCTTGTAAACCTCAGCATGCAACATTTCTGACCATGTTTTATTATTGCACCAAATAGTATTCAAAATACAGGATGGATCCTGTAGAATTCCTTCAGTTCTCCTCACTAAGTGTACAGAAAACAACACTGGGTCACCCACATGATTTTTAAGAAATCACCCTGCTCCAGCTGAGTTACTGACAGAACCCACCATGTGGAAAGGTCCCTTGGAATGGTCCCTCCCCACTTTTGGCTCTCTGCTGTCACAGTTTATCTTACCAAGGTCAAGTATTATCAGCTGGGCTCCAGCCTGTGCATTTCCAACATCATTTTCTGCAATGCACTGATAGAATCCTTCATCAGACTTCACCAGCCCCAAAACTTGCAGGTTATGTTCTTTCTGAGGAGCAAAGGGAGAAAACAACACTTAGAAATGGGCTGCAATTGCCAAAACAATGGTGTCAGCAGGACAGGAGAAACTTCTGACAGCAACTGGGAAAAGAGTGTTTGGAGCTCCCAGATCTCACCTCCCTTGCACTGAATCCTCATGTTCTAGTGGTTCAAAAAGCAGCAGAAGCTCTCATTAATGGCTATCATTTTCTAGTATCACACAGCACTGGCAAATCCTAATGTTTCCCCAGCTGTTCTGGTGGTATTTTGGACCCTGACTGAACCTCACAGCCCTACAAGCCAGGTACACCCAATTACACAGCCATTCATTTCTCAACTATGTCTCAATAATGCCTTTCACTGCATCTAAAATCTCCCTGTAGAAGTACCCCTGTGCCAAACTCACCATCCACAGCTCAGTTACATTTCTATTTCAGCTTCTGCTAGAAATTGGAATTTTAATGGGGCACAGACTGCAGCACACACAGCCAGTGGTCGTGGTGAGCTCATACTTTGACAGTGCATTTTTGTCACCCTGTGTGCCCGAGTCTCCTGGAAAGTCCAAGCTATAAAGACACCAACTCTTACAATATAAGCAATGTACATTAAAGAGATTCAAGAAACCATTTCTCCTCCAGGCCCCAAACATCAATAGCACAAAAGCAGGAAGCAGGTTGCACAGAAGAGCCCAATTTCCATGACTATGTGCAGGAGAACAGCCAGTCCAAGAGCCTGGACACGTGCAAGATGGCCAGTGCACTCACCACGATTTTGAAGTAGTCACTGGGGATCACCACGTCCCCGTTTTTGACCCACTTGACGGTCGGCGTTGGCCTCCCGGTCACCTCGCACTCAAACACGATGTCCATGGACTCGTGGGCGTAGATGTTCACAGGGCGCTTCAGGAACCTGGGGGGAACTGCAGGGGAGAGGAACAAAGACAAGAAGATGATGTTACACCCAGAGAAAGAGACCTGACAGTCCCACACACAGCCAGCTCCACACCAGGAGATGGACTGGGCACTTGGGCACAAGCAGCAGCAAAGGCAGCAGGAATTTGCAGCTCAGCTTTGGCAGACACCCACACAAGCTGGATTCTTCTAGAATCACTTTTGGGCCAGCCTGGGCCAGTGGGAGGTGTCACTGCCCACAGCAAAGGGCTGGGAATGATCATCAAGGTCCCCTCCAAGCCAAACCATCCTGGGATCCAGCCAGTTGGGAACGACCTCTCGAGATTACATGAAAGAAGAAATGGAAGTGAGGTGTATAAACTGCAAAGTTAAACCTCAGGGGGTTCAAGTCAATGGGAAAACAAAAGCTACAATTATATCAAAAACTACTTTTAAGAATGAATGGACACAAAACTGAGATGAAAATTTCCCAGGGCACCGTGGCCTTGTGCCCCTGTGAAGGAATTGAAGTTATCAAACAGAGAGTGCTGCACTGAGCCCAGAAGTTTTTTCCCTGGCCTGTGGAAGCCAAGGAAACAGGATGTCCAGGAGCAGCCAGGTGCCTTTGTACCACAGTGATGACATTTCACGGATATACAGGAGGGGAGCTGTGTATCTATAACGCAGCAGAGCAGAAACTGAACATAAATTGTATGAAGAACAGAAGTTCTTCACTTACAACATGCACCAAAGGTGTTACTCTGGGTCTTGGCTGCCTTCTATATGTCCTTAAGTCCCCAGAATGAGATTAATTCCATCAATTATATTTGAAATCACACAAACTCTGAGATACAGATTTTCTGGGGACACCATCCCCAATTGACCAGTGCACAGACACGTCACAGTTTCTCCCACAGGAGCCTCCAGCTGCATCCAGGGCCTCTGCACTCATCTGGCTCAGCAGCACCAAGCCCTGCAGGCACTTACTCCTTGAGTATCCTCTTCAGAGAACACCCACCCGTTTATTTGTGTTTATTATGCTCCCAGCACAGGGCAACTCTCTTACTTGTGTTGGCAGCTTGGATTGTTGGAGTTCCAGGAAAGCCCAAAGCAGCCTTTTGCCCTTTAATATTTAGCAAAGAAAGTCAATATGGAAGGGCCACGAGGTTTAGACAAACAATTTACACACTTGGCCTCTCAATGGGGTTTATTTTGTGCTGTGGATAAGGAATCCTAGGTCATGTTTCCTCTGAAATGATCCCAAAGTGGATTTAATACTTTTAAAAACAGCTGGAGGCAAGCAGCTCCCCCAACCCCCCCTATGTTTTGGATTATAAATGAATAAAGAGAACATTAATAAATGGAAATGCTTTAGAGTAAGAAGGTGGTTTACCTCTCAGGTAAGGGTGCAAACCTACACAAAGCTGTACATTCACTGCTCAAACTCTCACACAGGAGCAAAAAGCTGGATGGGGCTGAGCCCAGCTGCCTGTGCATTCAGACATCCCTTTCATATCAACTTCCCAGAAATTTACCAAACACACCATAAATTCCACCTTAAAAAGGTTCAGATATTTCTGTGCTTACTCTCTGATGGCTGCTACCACCACACACAACTCTGACATTTGAAAACTCTCTTCTGAATTTATTTGCCACCAAATTGCTGTAATTTATTCTCTATGAAAATTATTTTTATTCCTCCCTGGTATTTATCCTCAGCACTGTTATTTATTACAAGCTGTGCTACTGCTCCCTCCCTTCCCCTAACCCAGCCTTATTTTGGGTGGCTCAAGCAGTCGTGTTGGCTCTGCTCTGCTGTGCCAGTTCCTCACAACCCCCTGGATGTGCTCCAGCCTGAATCCATCTCCAGAGCCTGTGGAGTTTCAATCATTTACATGGAATTTCAGCTGTGTCTCAGCAGTGCCTTGAAAAATGGCATAAATACCATGGCAGCACTGCAGCAAATCCCTCACCCAAGTCATGGCTCTGCCTCTGCCCTTCCCACATGCATCATCCCCTGCCAGCCTGGGACAATCATTGCCTGCTCATCGTTAGCCCTTTTTAACTAATGACTCATTTTGTTCAGCCTGCCTGATCAATAGCTGATGCTCTCATTTCCCTTCCATCTCTGTCTCCGGCTGTATTCACGCGCACGATCGATTCCTGCACTGCTTGCAGAGTTGAAAAAAGGGAATACAAGAATTGGAAAAGTTGTTTTTCCATGAATGTACAATGCTTCCATTTCCAAAACATTCATTACAGGTGAGTTTGAATTCCTTAGCCACATATTAATCTTGTCAGAAGAACACAAAGAGACCAAGCCAGTAACAGTGACTATCAAAAGCACAAAAACTTATGTGAAAAACTCATCATGGAATCCCAGCCTGGTTTGGGCTGGACAGTTCCTGAAGATCATTTCATCCCACCCCTGCCATGGGCAGGGACCTTCCACTATCCCAGGCTGCTCCAAGCCCTGTCCAGCCTGGCCTTGGGCACTTCCAGGGATGATCCAGGGGCAGCCACAGCTGCTCTGGGCACCCTGTGCCAGGGCCTCCCCACCCTCCCAGGGAAGAACTGAATGCCCAAACTGTATCACAGGAAAGTTCTGACTCTGTGTTCTCCACTAATGTTTAACTTGTAATGAAGACATTTGGAAAGAACTCAAATATCTCTGGCAACTGATATTGCTCCAATGTGGGACATCATCCAGAAAGAGGCATTAATTTTGAATCGTAAGAGGCAGGATTTTTTTGATACAATAGTGGAAGTTGGAGTAGATACTCTCCTACCTACTCTCAATTACTTTTGATTTAGGAGATTAAGAACTTGAAACACCCTATTTTTTCAAAGTGACTTTGCTTTTCTGGCTCATGGAGCAAATGCCAAGCTGCTCACAAAGGGATAATAACATGAGGAGTGCTCACTTTATCAATTACTTCCCAGTTAATGAATTAATAAATGCTTTTCAAACACACTCTTCTGGTTTAACTATGTCAGTGTTTAGCATTAACACAATGCAAGTACAGATGTTTGTGGTAGAGAAGTTCAATTGATAACCAGTGAGCAAACGAGTCAATTACCACAGAAAACCAGATTTGTAAGGCAAGATCGTGTGCTCTGTTGCCAAACACACAATTAAACTTCAAAGACAACTTGGCAGTTCAGCCCCCTCTTCGTGTCAGCACAGAACAACTCCTGAAAAGGCAAAACACTTGAACAGAATTTCACACCCCCCAGGGAGCCCTGCCACCCTTCTGGAGATTGCAGAAAATATTTTGATCACAACAGTGATCAAAAGATTAAGAAAAAAACCCAATCCAACCTACATCAGCAGTTGATTCAAACTTCTAAGCTACATCCCAATAAAGGTGAAATATTTGAAAAATAAGATGCTTTTTTAAGCCAACAGCTCTAAAAGGATGGGAAGAGCTGAGGAACTCCACACATGCAGCAGGAATTGCAGCCCAGGTGATGTGGAAACAGGAATGGATGCTGGACGTGGATCCCATCCCACAAGTACAGGTGATCAGAAGGAAATGGAAATGAATTGCACTGGTCTGTAGCTCTGCTACAGGAGGAGCACAGCAATGGTCTCCTTTGGACACACAGGTTGTAAAGATCATTTTAAAACACTTACTCTCTTTCTAAAAAACATTAATAAATCAGCTGTTGGTCCAAGCACAGCATCCAACAAGCCCAAAATGAACGGGACCAACCAGCAGCTGCAAACACCCCAGTACAGAATCCATGACTGGTTTGGGCTGGAAGGGACCTCAGAGCCCAACCAGTGCCACCCCTGCCATGGGCAGGGACACCTTCCACTGCACCACGGTGCTCCAAGCCCCATCCAACCCGGCTTTGGGCACTCCCAAGGACAGAAACACTTCCAGGACTATTCCTGAAGCAGTGTTGGAACTCCAGTGACAGCCCAAGGCAGCCAGAGGGCTGAATTTCCAAACTGGAAATGTCCAGGACAACACTGAAGAACCATTCCTGCTTCCTCAGCCACCTCCACGTGCCCTTGATCCCCAGAAATTAGGAGTGTGTTTTCCAAGGTGTTTTCCAGTCCCTGCCACTCCTCCCCATCCCTCTCCTCCCACACTTTTGTCCATGACCAAGTGGACATGGAATGCATCTCCAGCCACCCCTTCCCAAAGCATCTGCTCGTTCCAGAAGCTTCCCCACAGCCCAAAGAGCACAAACACAAACTCAGCAGAGTGGCCACATTTTCCCAGTGTATCTCAAATAATCCTGACTCCAGCATTCCTGGCCAGTTCCATTTATAACCCATTTCTCAGGGATGCTGGGGGCACAATCCCTAGCTTGTATTTCAGTTACAAATCTGGATTACTAGCAGTATTTAAAATGGACATTTTACCACAAAGCCCATTTCATATCAGTCTGAAATGGTCCACAGGGATTTTATTTCCTCCTCCAGGGATAACAACCTATTCCATTAGGATATGCTCCAAATCCTATTAGAATCATTATAAAGTTAAATGCAATTTTCACAACTGCAATTTAGTTTCTAAGAAGGATCAAACTGCAACATGACCATCACCCAGTTAATCCATCCCCTCCTGTCCCTCCCTCAAAACACAGAAAAAATGTTTCAATTTATGTTTGAAAGCAGAATTTTTTGATTATTATCTTTTAAGTCTGTGAGTTAGTTGTATATAAATTAGTTGGTTTTCTTCAAATGTATCCTGAAAACAAAAAAGGAATTTACACTTTAAATAAAAATGGGGAATCATAACATTCTTCCTTAAAAACCAGCAGAAGTATATGGACAATACTTGGGGGAAAAAAGAGATTTAAACCCCAAAATTATGTCGTAGGCAAGACAAATTCTTCCCAATCCCTGAGCATGGCTGTAATGTCCTTAAAACACACTTAATATGCAGCTACAAAATTTGCAAAGCAAACACAAGCTGACAAAAAGGGTTCCTCTAGAGAAATACAGAAAAGTGTCAAATTAATGTACAAGAATCAGCATACCAAGACACAAAAAGGTTATAAAAATGTAAACTACTACAGCAAATTTTTTTGCAGCAAAACCAGAGTTGCAGTTTATGAACAGTGACATTCTCTAACGCAGTAAATGGGTTTTTTTTAGATATATTTTAGAAAATTAAAGCCCATGTCCCTAGGGAGAAGTGGTGCCTGTGGCATCCTGACTGGTGGGAACCTTTCCCTCTTCTTCAACAGCCAAAGCAGAGAGGGGGCCTGGCTCGCCTGCTCCAGTGACCTCCTTAACCTCTGCTCAGCAGCTGCAGCAGCCCCAAATGAGCATTTGATGGGCCATGTTTTGCTCCTTTGGGCTGCTCAGAGCTTTGCAGTTTCCTTGGCAAATGCCAAACCCCAGCTCCATGGAGAGCTGGTTCCAGTGGTGGCAGAAGGGCAGGGCTGAATTAAAACAACTGTTTTACATTTCCAGTGAAAAGCTTTCATTCAGAAATTGCCAAATAAGATCCATGCTTCAGAGCCCAGCCCCTAAATAAACATTCCAGAGGCAGAAACTAAAACCCAATATTCAGGACAACAACCAAGAAACCAGGTAAGCATGAAGAGTACAGAACAAATTTAAAGTATAATTATATTGATCAATTAGAGAGTAAGAAACTCACGCTGTAATTCAACACGTGTGGGGTTTTTTAGGGAGAAATAATATGTTGCAAATTTATGGAGTAGGAAGTAATAGCACTGAAGTTCACAGAAAAAGGCCTGAGAAACAAGGATTTTCTCACAAACTGGACATGAGTCCCAGTATCAGACTGGGATGGAAGAGCTGCCCATGTGGAGTCTGGCAGGAGCTCCCTCCCCTCCCTCCACCCAACACACCCCAACCCCCCCACATTCAAAGGAAAACATGAACTCTGATTTACAAGAGAACAGTGAAAATGATCAATGACTCAGAAAATTGGCTCCAAAAGAAAAATGGAAGAGCTGGAATCAGTTATTTGAGCAAAGGCAGGATTATGCAGCCATGGAACAGGACACCTCAAATAGGAGCTTAACAAAGAAATGCTCAGTGCTGCAGAAAGGAAATTAGTGTGTATATATATATCTATATATATCTATACCTGTGTATCATTCCTGTGCAGGAGGAATGACACAGGACTAACATCTCCATCCCTGTCCTGCCCTCAGATAATACTCCAAACAATTAATTGCTCACTCTTGCATGTTGGGATGGAAATGGGATTCCCTCCCAGCACGAGCCGCAGTAAAATCCAACAGTCCCTGACCACAGCCATGAAGAAGCTCTCAGTGTGCAGCAGCTCCATCCCCAGCAAGGCTCCTGTGGGAAGCTGTGGGCTCCAGCCTGGCACTTTGGTTGCAGGCAGGCAGAGCTCTGGACATGGATCCACAGCTGGAGCTGCCTGGGAAGCTCTCAGGGTGCACAGACATGCAGCGAGCTCTCAGAGCACCCTGTATGTGAGCAGGATTTTTCCTTCTGGGTTTTCACTTGCCTTATCAGTCACAGCCCCATTCAGACACCAACTGCACATTGGCAAGAAACCTCTGGCAAGGCTGGCCCAGCACTCCCCACTCCCCTTAACCCTGTGTGCACAAACCCAGTGTGAGCAATGTCCCTCCTGACTGCCCTGCTCAGCCACGGAGCCAACGGGCACCTGCTGCAGGTCCAAATCCACCAAACCCACCCTCAGGGGCTCCTCGTGAGCAGGACACGTCCAGGGACACCAAAGCATGAAGGGGGCACGGTGCCACCTGGCAGCCAAGGCCAGGTGTCCAGGAGGGAGCAGAAGAAAAGCAGAAAAGTGAAACATCTCCAAATATTCTCCCAGCGTGGAGCAATCCCTGGCTGAGTGATTTCCTGAGAAAGAGGAGATACCTTTGTGTTTTCTGCTCCTGGTTAGATTTTGCCTTTAAAAAGCTGCTTTCTGGCACCAGGTGAGCCTTCAGCACCCTAAATCTCACAGGGATGAGCTCCATGAGACACCACCAGGGAAAATTTACCAACTTTTGTGTGTTTTGGAGTCAGCCAGCCATGGGATGTCTCTTGGTTCTGGCCAATGAAGAGAAATGAGCATTCCTTTCTATCCTTCTCCCCACAAAGTACTCATGATTTACAGAACAGAACTGGTTTGGACACAGCCCTGAGCACCCTGGGATAGCAGAAGGTGTCCCTGTCCAGGGCAGGGGGTGGAACTGGATGAGCTTTAAGGTCTCTTGCCACCCAAACCACTCCATGATCTCAGTTACACCCCACACCTCCTCCATGATCTCAGTTACACCCCACACCTCCTCCATGATCCCAGTTACACCCCACACCTCCTCCATGATCCCTGTTACACCCCACACCTGCTCTGGCTTTACTACACCCAAGAGTTTTGCTGTGTTTCAGAGAGAAGGAACAAGAACTGCTTGCCCCATTTGACACCAGGACCAGCACAGATTTAGACAGTCCCATAATGATTTTTCTGCTCAGGTGCCTATTCCTTTCCTAACAATTCCTACTATTTCATTTGGTTTTTAAGATCTTACATTTCCCAAAGACCTGCATCTGCCAACTTCAGTATTTCAGGGCCATGCCAAGCCCCAGGTCAGAGACCACGGCTGTCTTACAGAAGCTGGCAGAGCTGCATTTCCCTGGGTAATCCATGTGCAGTGCACTGAACTCCACTGTCATTTCATCAGCTGATGTTCCTTACCTCATAAGGTGTTCCCAAAGTTCTTCACCAGCACCATTTGTTCCCACAACCCCAATGAACTCAGAACACCCCCAATCCCCTTTTCCACACTCAGCAGTGCAGACTCAGCTCCACAGATAAAAACAACACCTCATTCCCCCTCTAATTTCCTACTAAACAATGAATTCATTCCCTTTTTCCTGCAGGAGGGAATTCACTCTGACTCACAGCACCAGTGTTTGAGGCTCTTAGTGAGTGACACTGTCAGAAGGGCTCTGGGGAAGGAAGGGCAACAACATCCTGCAAAAGGTTCTCCATAGCAGAGTGTGGCTTTTTCCACACAAAATACACATGGATGGATTCAATCATCTATCAACACTTTATTTTAATTTTTTGTCATTTTAACAGGTCCAGACATCAGATTAACTCACCCACATTTTCCCAAATCTTCCCCAAAAGGCTTCTAAAACCCTCATGTCACACTGACCAAATCTCCTCAGTCTGATTTTTTCAGTCTGCTGATTTAGGTGCTAGGTTACACAGCACTCTTGGGAACTCAGGATTTCACACTTCAGCTCCTCAAGAAATGTGGAGTGAAGACCATCTGGTCCCAATGATTCCTCACTGTTCACTTCAGGGGTTTGCTCTGAAATAGATTTTACTAACACTGCAAGTTCAGGTACAGCCTCCTTCCAGCTCCCTCTATTTGAAAAGATAAAATACAATTTAAGACAAAAGTCTCCTATTTTGCAGAGAACACAGACAGCAGGAATTCACTTTTCTGCTTCAGGCCATCTTCTCACCCCTTTCTCCTCACACTCCATCATGTGCTGACCCTGTGCTGTCCCTGGCAGATGTCCCAGCTCTGACAGGCTTGGAAAAAACTATCACAAGATTTGTATGTTATTAGCAAATGACTGAAACTTTTGTATTAATTTACTTGCAAATAAACAGGAGAATAATAATTCCTTTCCCTTGTCCTTAGGAGCTCTCTGGGGAGGTTTGGAGGTGAGTTTTTTTCTCTTTCCAGGGTAACTTTTCACTGGTGTTGGGTGCTCACTGTGAACACAAATGCCACATGCCCAGTATTTGTTTAACCTCTTTGGCTGTGCCTTTGCTTTGTGTTTTTAGTAACCTTCCTCAAACTATTTTATTCTTACTTAACTTCTGTTACAAAGATTCCCCTGTACAAAACTAAATGCTGATGGATGTCACCACCCAGGAATGGCCAGCAGTTTACAGCCTTGATAAATTCTGGGTTTGAGCCTGGATTCTCCATGTTCTCCATGACTACAAGGCCATTACCTCTGGTGTGGGACTGGGACTGTTGATGTTTGGGCAGAGGCTGATGAGGCCTGGCCAGGGAGGGACCCTCAGTGCTGAGCTCCATCAGAACAGAGGAGTGAGGGGAGCTGGGGAACCTCTGTGCCCACACTGATGCCTTGTCAAGGCTGACCTAGAACAGACACTAGAGGAGTAGGGATTTATTATTGAGGAAGGCCTCAATGGATGTACCTTGGGCAGCACAAGAGCCCAGCCAGGGCTACACCCAAGATGAACCAAAATGGTCACAAAAATGGACAGCTGGTCTCTCACTTTTATAAGTTCTGCTCCATTTGCATTTTGGAGTTCATTGTCCAGTTCCAGCTTTAGCCCATGCAGTCCCATCCTGCTTGTTTTTCTCTCTTCAGCCCACATTGTTTGTGCTCTTGGGGCTGAGATTTGAATCCTTTGTCCTTGGTCCCCAGCTGGAGCAGGAATTGTTTTGTCTCCCTGCTCTGTGCAGAGCTCACCATCCCCTAATACAGAGCCCAGACCCAGACACTGAAGCAGCACAGAATGTGAAAATATAAAAGCTAAGCCTGAGGCATCAATACAAACACACACAAACCACTCCCTTCCCCTGTATGGCCATGGAAGGGCTGTTCCTGGGGGACAAACACACCTGGGCCCCCACAGAGGTGCAGGGCAGGTGTAGGAACAGCAGAAGGAATTCCTGTGAGACACCATCCTGGTGGCTCAGGGTGACAGACACAGGTGGGTGCTGCTCTGACCCACAGCATCCCCATGGATCAGGGCTGTAGGATGGAATCCCCATCCAGTCTGAGCTCAGGGAAGATGTGCCAGAGCTCCCTCAGCTATCCCTGCAGGGATGAAACACTGACCTCTGTCCAAGATCAGTGAAAAGCTGCTTCCATAACACTTTTCAGTGGTATCCAGCAACAGGATGGGAAGCAATGGGCATAAAAATTAAATCACAAGTTCCACCTGACTGTGAGGAAGAACTGCTTTCCATGAGGGTGGCAGAACCCTGGAACAGCTGCCCAGGAGGATGTGGAGTCTCTCATGTTTGGAAGACATCCCAAACCCACCTGGATGACCCTGAATGGACTGCGTGGTCTCCAGAGGTCCCTTCCAATCCCAGCTGTTCTGTGAGTCTGCCTCAAGAGTATTTGGTGCCACCAGTGAGTGTCTGCCCTGCACTAACCTAAATTGTGATGTTTTGCCACAACAGAGTGAAAACTTGAATCACCCGTGGACTGAAGATGTACAAATTTACAGATCCCTGTTTCCTTCTACGGGAGAGTTTTGGCCTCAATACCTTCTGCACTTGTCACCTCTCCTCCAGTGCTCCCTTTAAAGCCCTCCATGTCCAAAGACACCAAAGATTTATTTCCTCCTTGTTCACACTGAGCCCACCCTNGACAAACACACCTGGGCCCCCACAGAGGTGCAGGGCAGGTGTAGGAACAGCAGAAGGAATTCCTGTGAGACACCATCCTGGTGGCTCAGGGTGACAGACACAGGTGGGTCAGGGGTGTAGGATGGAATCCCCATCCAGTCTGAGCTCAGGGAAGATGTGCCAGAGCTCCCTCAGCTATCCCTGCAGGGATGAAACACTGACCTCTGTCCAAGATCAGTGAAAAGCTGCTTCCATAACACTTTTCAGTGGTATCCAGCAACAGGATGGGAAGCAATGGGCATAAAAATTAAATCACAAGTTCCACCTGACTGGGAGGAAGAACTGCTTTCCATGAGGGTGGCAGAACCCTGGAACAGCTGCCCAGGAGGGTGTGGAGTCTCCCATGTTTGGAAGACATCCCAAACCCACCTGGATGACCCTGAATGGACTGCGTGGTCTCCAGAGGTCCCTTCCAATCCCAGCTGTTCTGTGAGTCTGCCTCAAGAGTATTTGGTGCCACCAGTGAGTGTCTGCCCTGCACTAACCTAAATTGTGATGTTTTGCCACAACAGAGTGAAAACTTGAATCACCCGTGGACTGAAGATGTACAAATTTACAGATCCCTGTTTCCTTCTACGGGAGAGTTTTGGCCTCAATACCTTCTGCACTTGTCACCTCTCCTCCAGTGCTCCCTTTAAAGCCCTCCATGTCCAAAGACACCAAAGATTTATTTCCTCCTTGTTCACACTGAGCCCACCCTCTATGGGAGGACATCTCCCAGCACCTGCAGAGGCAGGGCTGGGATTAGCCTGCTGCTCTCGGGGTGAACTCCCCAGTGAAGGAGGAACTCAGACAAAGAACAGATGACAAAAGAGATTTCTATATGGAAATGAGTTCACCAGATGACATGGAAAAGCTTATCAACTGTAATAAACTAGAGCAGAGCTCACTCGATGCTTATCAGAGGGTATTACTGATTATCATTCGAAGCGAGCCTTCCACGCAACTTCTCGGGTGATTTTTAGAAGTAAAAACCTTAATCTAGGCATCAATAATGTAAAACTGTTACATCCATTATTTCTCTGTTTTACCAAGCTCTCCTTCCCCAGCCCTTCTAGGAGAAATCTCGCCTGTTTGACCCTGAATCTACTCCAAGTACCATGGAAACATCTGAATAACAAGAACGCTCATCAAAATTTAAACTTCTTACAGCACTGCCAAAGGCAATGAAATTTTTATTGAATTCCAGAGCCCTCATTTTCCACACAAAGCCAAGCTGGAGAAGAGATCTCAGACAGCCCTGAGCACAACAAGGCCCAGAGCCTTTGGGGCCTTGTTTCCCATTTCCAGCTATTTCCAGGCAAAAGCCTCAATCCCAGTTCCCACCACGCTGCCTCTGGTGTCTGTTTAGATCCCTCCTGCCCCCTCCAAACAAATCCCCAGCAGGGATCCTCCATCTACCCTGGGACTATTTAGTGGGAGGATCTGCAGCACTGCTGCAATCCCTGTGAACAGTACGGTGTTCAGGATTTAGGGATGTTTATTCTGGATATATAGGGTGGCTATAGGGCCCTCTCCTCCCTCCACTCAGAATGACACTCAAACAAGAAGTGTTTTATAACTGGAATTTAGAATATGGCACATTTGCCACTTTTATTTTCTTCCTTGAGTCTTTCAAAAACTCAAATCCTAAGTTTACAATTGTTCAAATAATTTTGATGCGTGAAGATTAAAAAATAATAATAACAAAACTGTTGACTTTGTTGAAGATGACAGGGAGATGCCTGCAAAGCCCCCATGGAGAGGGATGAATGGTCCTGGATGTGACAGTGCCCTGGAATCCCAGGTGCCTTCCCCAGCCCTGCCCCTCTGGTGGCATTGGGTGGACATTGATGGAGCAAATCCCATATTTGAGAGGTGACTGTGGCCCCTCTGTCCCTTCTCCAGGGCAGTCACAGCTCTGAAGGGACAGATTATGGGATGCATATTCTGAAAAATCAATGCTGAAGTGTCTCACACTGGGCACTAAACAGCTGGATACATTTCCTCTTAGTTTTTGTGTCCCAGTCAATTTTTTAAATGGATTCAATGCCACTTCATTTCAGCAGAGAGCAAAAATACATTCATTAGTGGTTATGAATGATTCAGGTGCCATGGAGCTGAATACCAAAACAGGAATAAATATGGATTTGAACCGAGCAGTATAAATAAATCATGGGACTATCCCCTGAATAAGGAAAAATATCAAATATTGAATATTTTCTCAATAAAGTAGCACTGTGAAGTTTGTGCAGTGCACAAGGCAGTGAGATCCTGGGAGAAACAGCAGGAGAACACATATTTAAGAATTTCCTAACTCCATCCCATAAGAAGGGGAAAGAGGATGTGACAAATTAAAGACAGCAAGCCTTGACATCCCATATCTTTGAATATTTCCCAGTGCAGCCCTCACAGTGAGGGGGTTCATTTGTGGGCTACAGTCTGAGGAGCTCCAAAGGCCAGGAAGGACACACATTTTAAGATTATTACAAATATTAAGCTGTTTGTTCACTGAATACAGATTGCTTCAGATCACTTGGGGAAAAGACAAACTAGGGCTGGGAACAGTAAAAATAATTTATGGGATCAACTAAGCCCCTCTCATGTTCACCAATAGCTGCTGCTGGATCCAGGCACATCCTGGCACTATAAAAAATAGTTTTTTCTTGATCAAGTTCAAAAGAAAATATAGAGAGTTACTGCTGTTCCATGTTTTTGTCTTGTAATGACACAAATTCTGCAGGCTGGCTTTCCACATCAATTCCAATTCCTTTCCAGCTCAGTGAATGCAGGCCCATCTTCACATCAAAGTCCCTTCTAATTTACAAATCCCAAAAATAACCTTAATTACAACCCACTTCAATAACAGCTTCCGTGTAAGGAACAAGCAAACAAGACTCTGCAGCCTGAAAAGAAACAACTCAAAGGGCTCAATAAAGGCCTAGATAAACATGCCTGGCATAGTGGGGGCATAAGGCTGGACTGGCTCAGCCTTTCCCATGAAAGCTGGGAAAAGAAAAAGCAAATAAATTTAACAGATTGGCACAAAGTAAAGAAAAAAGGTGCTGTTCTTCTCAGAGTCATGGGATGAGGGGGATACAAGATGTTTACATGGAGTGAGAGAGGAAAATGGAATAATAGAAAAGAAATCTATGGGGGATTGATAAATAATGGAGAAACCACGGAGGAAACCCCAATCTGCCTGGAGAATGAGACATTACTCGGGGGAAATAACAGCTGCTCTCACCCTTCACTTCAATCCCCTCAGCCATCTGCCTCTGGACACTGCCAGACACAGGATCCTGCAGCAACCCCTGTCTGGGAGCAGAGCTGCCACCCCTGCCTGGCTGTCACCATCCAACAGGAGCTCCTGGGGGGCTCTACCAAAAGAGATTCTCATTTCCCTTTTACATTTTATCTTCAAATGGATTCTAATCACTGAGGTACAAAAAGATACAAAATAAACTTGGAGCAATCTTTATAAACTGTGCCATTCACTGCACAAAAATCTTCTAATTAATCTTTCAGCTTTCCACAATTACTGAGGGTGGAATCTGGGGCTGTTTCCTCTCACACTGCACAGGTACAAATTTGCCTTTACAATCTCTTCTGTTGAAACCTGGCCCAGCACATGAGGCCAGAGATAGCAGCAAGAATTCAGAACAGGAATTCAGGAAAGCAAAGACCCCAGTAATGCTATTTTTTCTTAAATAAAATCCAGTAATTTGGGTAAAGGTAAAGAAATTGAGATAAGTATTATGGATCAGGTGCACACCTCAAATCCAAGGAAGTTTTTAGTATTTAAAGTTTGTGATATTCTAGAAAAGAATTTTTCTCTCAAAGAGAAACAGAGCATTGACACATTTTAACTACAAATTAGTAACAGTTAATAGATTAGGAAGTTCTAAGAGACTTCAGTACTCAGATTTCAAATTAGTAAATTAAACAGTGACCACTTTAACAGAGGCAAAGGAGCCTCCTTATAAAAACACTGGTCAATAATTCTAAAAGGCTATCTTAGAACAGATTTTTGGCAAGGTGGTACAACAATGGATCCCTACAAGGGAAAGCTGGTCTTCCAAATGACCCAAATTTTACCCCTCTGAGCTGCTCCAGGCAAACCAAAGGATCCTTTAGGTTGGAAACAACCTCCAAGATCACTGAGTCCCACCATTACCCCAGCACTGCCAGATCCATCACTAAACCACGGCCCCAAGTGCCACATCCAGAATTCAAATATTCCCTTTAATCCATGAGATTTTCCTGCACTTCAAAGAATTTTCTCTTTTCCTTGGAAAACAACAATCAACAATCACAATCCCATGTGAAACTAAAGAAGCCAAGTTCCAGTTTTCCAACAGAACCAGCTTAACATTTGAACCCACAGTCCTTTACCCAAGTGCTCCAAGTCCTGATTTAGCACGACTGTGGTTGATGTGATGATGCAGAGCTCTGCTAACAGCACCAGCAGTCCATGGAAACCCTTTGGAGGCTCCATAAAAGGTTTTTTATGTGCCCCAGCACTTGCTTACAGCCAGGGGAATTTTACAGGAGTCACCAGGCTCGTTGTGGAAACCCTCACTTCTCCTGCTCTGATCCTCTGTGTGTCTGCCCAGACACTGAGCAGCAGCAGCAGGGAGAGCAGCAGCTCTGCAATCACTCCTCCAGTGATTAATCACACTAATGATCGTTTAAGCAAATTAGCAGAGCAAGGAGCATGCACCGTGCACACTGAGTGTGTGACTGGGAGCAAAAGCACAGCCAGAGCCAAGGACAGAGCCCACAGCTGCTCCAGCCCAGGAATCTGAGCTGGTGGAACTGAGCCTCCTCCCCAGCCCCACAAAGCCTCCAGTGGTTCTTCTCCTTTCCCACTCCATGCAAATTCCCAGAGAGCAAAGCAAAGTTTCAGCTAATTATTTAAAGCACAATGATTTGAGCCTTATGGTTTCTTCTGAAGCCAAGAGAACATACCAGGATGGTGGTAATGAACTCTTATTTTTCTGCTATCTTCCCATTGGAAGCACCTTCCTAAAATACAGTTTCTTCTCTATGTGGCATCTTAGGATGTGCTACAGGAAACAGGCAAAAGATAAACACTATAAATCAGAGCTGTGTTAGTGTTGACATTGTCAGCAAACAAAGTTATTAATTACACATGTACTGGGAAAGCTGAAAAAAAATTATTTGCCCAAAGGGGAAAGGAAAGGCAAAATTATATTTTAAAGATTCTGCCCAAAGCGTGGCACACAGCTTATAGTAAATCATTAGAATTTAGTGAAATGTTTGTTCTGCAGCCCTGAGTCAGCTCTCAGAGCTGTGAGCTGCTAAAAACTCACCTCAAAAAAGACTTTCAGTACAGAAAAGTGACCTATTTGAAGTTCTACTGCAGCTTCTTTGGTTCCTCCCTGTGCACAAAGCCTCCCTGAGCTGCCTGGCCCACACCAGCTCCATCCCTGTCACAGAGCCATGGGGTGGTGGAGAAGGAGCCAGTTCCAGCCCCTCAGAGCCCAGTCCAGCCTGGCCTTGGGCACTGCCAGGGATCCAGGGCAGCCACAGCTCCCCTGGGCACCCTGTGCCAGGGCCTGCCCACCCTCACAGGGAAGCTGTGGGCCACAATTCCTCACTCACCCAGAGCACATCCACCAAATCCACGACTCTCCAGAGGCTGGGATCACCAGGACAGGCTCTGATGCTTTGCACAAGCCCAGGCAGATGGTTCTGTTGCTCTTCCCTCACTCACCTCATTTCCCTTTGTGCCTTGTGGTATGCACATTTTCTCCCGCTCAGGATTTTTTCATGGAGAAGCACGGAGAGAAGACAAAGAAAACAATTCTTATCTCTGTTCCTTGTTTTCTCTCATGTGGACTGCTTAGAAATTGTTTACCTGGGGTGATTGTTTCATTAGATTCTGGTGGCCAAGCAGACCCAGCTGTGTCTCGGGCTCTCAGAGAGAGAGTCACAAGCTTGTGGTGGTTAGATATGGTAAGTCAGAAGCAAGTATGTAGTTTAGTATCTCTTTAAATAGTGTATTCATGTAATACAGTATAGTTTTAATAAAGCAATCATTCAACCTCCTGATCTGGAGTCAGACAGCAATCATTTCTTCCCATTGTGGGTTTGCCTGCTTTTACAACAGTGCCTTCCTGCAGTTTCCAGCAGGATCTGCTCCATGACCATGGAGCACTGAGGTGGCACTGACTGCCCTGTGCTTCCCAGGGTCTCTCATGAACATTATTCCATCAGGATAAACAACAATAATTGGAGGTTGGAGCTCCAAAACACTACAGAGCTCACTGAGTTACAGAACACAAAGCAGAATTATTTCCAAAGGCTGTCAAAACTGTTGCATCTCCTTCAAGTCACATTCCACTCTGCCACATTGCTATGGAAAAAATACATTGTCCTGCCCAAGGGAACTGCTCCTTGTGCTTGCTGATCCAGCTCCTGACAGACAAGCAGCACTTTTTGGGAAGCTTTTGCAGCTTGCATGCAATGCAAAGAGAAATCCTGAGCAATCCTACATCCTGTGCATTAACCTGTCAGTAATGGGGAGGTTCCAGGGGGCCTTTCAAGCCTTGTAACTCAGGATGAGCACAAACCCCCCTTTATTCAAATTGTGTTCACAGAACCAAGTGCTTGACTGAAGCTAAAACCATCTGATGTGAGAGACACACAACCTGGGGAGTGGCACTTCCAGAGCACAGGGTGCTTTGAGGTACCACAGCACAGCAATTTCTATCCTCACCTGCAAAGTGCTTTGTTTCACACTATGCTGAGACTACATTTAAGCTCCTGAGGATGTGAAAACAGAGATCACAGAGGCAACCTTTGAGTCAGCATTTGAAAACAAACAAGACCAGCAGAGCTGCCAGAATTCAGGACTGGTTAGAAAAATATTCAATATAAAAAAATAATGTTCTGCCCTTCATTAACCATTAACCAGCCCAGTTTGAGCCTGGTTTCCTTCTGTGAGTATCTTAGATCCTGTTCCCATTTCCCTCCAGGCCTGCCCCCAGCACCCCTCTGGAGAGAGCACCTTGAGGAGCACAAAACACCTTTATTAGGCAGCTCACATCTGCCTCCAAGGCTTCCCATCTCCTCCAGAAGACTGGAAGTGTTTCACTTCCACTGGCACCATAACCAAACCCTGTTTACTCCAGGAACCCAAACCCCACCGTGGTTTCCCTTTAAATTATTCTCCTCACAAAGACAAACTAATTAACTGCAAGACTACGTAGGGAATCAGCCACCACAGATAAGAGCCCTCCTCCTTCCCACAAATTACTGGATTGTTTCATCTCTGCAGCTTCGGGAGAAACTTCCCTGCCAAGGACTAGAGTTTGGATAATGAGACATCCAGTAATGGCAATAATCTGGCTCCCATTAGAGAAATCAATTATCTGCTGGATGAGAGTCAGCTTAACCATCATAAAAATTTAACTTGAAAGAGAGTATATGTTCACTTTATGGTATGGACTCTCTCTCAAGACTGATTGATGTGTGGTGTTCCTCAGCATCTCCACTTTAACATCACCCTCAGTTTTCATCACGAAATTTGGTGGTGTGAAAACAGTGCAAAAGTTTCTGCTGAAATAGAAAAAAAAAAAATCCCATAAATTCAAAAATTAACTTGGAGCTTGATTCAACCAATTAAAATGGAAGGATGACCCTGATGCACAGAGAAAAGTACTCACCATTTAGGGCACAACTCCTATAAAAAGAGTCTCACTTAGAGGCAAAAGGCATTTTAATGAGCTGCTTAGTTCACACATTCACATTTCTTGGGAAGTCTCTGGCATGTGCAACTTAAAAATTACTACTGAATCTTTCAGCTTCTAGCTTGCAATTGAAATTCTGTCATCTCCTTTTGATGGGGAATAAAAGCAGTATTAAAACCCCTATAGCTTATCTCTAGTACATACATCTACTGTATCCTTGGATCCTTAAAAGCATCCAAGAGCACTTGGCATCATAAGCCAGCTGGGCTTACCTTTCCTACAGCATTGTATGAAACCCACACTGCAAAAAGAGTAAATCCTGCACTGGGCAAAGCCTGTTCCAAACTAAAAAGCACATTTTTCCTTTGGAGACAAAAAAAACCCCATCCCTAAATATAAACCCTGGGCAAAACCCTGCATTTTCTGTAACTGCCTGTCTGGGCCAAAGGCAAAGCCTCAGCTCACTGTTTTAAAAGCCATTTTGGGGAAAAGGATTTCTGTCCCTAAAGCAGCAGCTGGTTCAAACCCCTGTTAATATGATCCTCATCTATTAGAAACTCTGCCCAAAAGAGAAAGCAGCCTTTACAATTCCCTCAGTTCAATATCAGTTTCGACACTGCAGATATTTAAGACACTGCTGCTTAATTTAGTAACATTTTCAATATCCCCAAGGATTCCTCAAGAACATTTACAAGGAAAACCATTTGTGTGAATTCTATGGGTTACTGATCATTTGGTTTTGTCTTTCTTAATGGGTTTTTTATAAATATATATATCTCACAAAGAGGTTTTTTTTTAATTCCACATGTATCTCATCTTCCTGGCATGGGCACTTCTGGATCTTACCTCCCAAATCCACACACCATTCCATTATGGACACCCATCCCAAAGGATCTCATCCCTGTCCTCATTCACTCCTGCCCATTTGGGGGCTGTTTTGTAACTGCTTTTTCAGCACCACAAAAATCCATTTGAAAGCTCTGCAGCACCTCTGTAACAAAAAGACAACTTTTCCAGATATAATCAGACTTCCAGATATAATAGACCTTCCAGATATAATCAGCAATCTTTATAAACTGTGCCATTCACTGCACAAAAATCTTCTAATTAATCTTTCAGCTTTCCAGAATTACTGAAGGTGGAATCTGGGGCTGTTTCTTCCCACACCGCACAGGTACACATTTTGTACTTGCCTTTACAAATACAGGGAATTTGCCTTTACAATTACAGGGAATTCCAGATGTTTCAAGTACAAAAATGATTAAATGTTGTCAGGTCTTTGGAAAAGAGACTTGGGAAGAAGAAAAGCCTTGCTTTGCTGCTGGGATTTGCTGGGGCCTGCACACCCCATGGTCCTGGGGATGGTCCATACAGAGGGGCTGCACATCATCCCTGTCCTCATAACCAGGATCATCCTGGGATCATCCCAGCCTCCTCCTGGCCACAGGGATCCATCCCACTGCCCAAGGCACACACAGCAGCTGCCCCTGCCCAGCCTGACCCCAGGAAAGGTTGGAAAACCTTCCCAGGCCTGAGCTGCCGAGTGCCCCCCGCCTGGAACACGGCAGCAAGGCACAGATCATGGCCTGGCAGGGCTCCCCTGAGCTTCTCCTACAACACATTTCACTGTTCTGACACCACCAGGGAATGTTAAACATCTGCACTGCTACCAGAGAATGCTCCTTGAAATTCCTGCAAAGCTCATTGGTGACTGTCAGAAATACAGCTAAAGAAAACAAATGTTGGTGCCCCCACTGAGAACCATGGCAAGCTCTCTTCCACGTGTCAAGGGCTGGACAAATGTTCCTCCTGGTCTTAGAAAAACATCAAGACAGACCAAAAAACCCACAAACTTACAACAGTCCTAGAGAACAAGATTTAGACGCTGAGCAGGAAAAGCAGAGGTTCTGCTGAGCCCAAGCCCTGTGGAACAGGATCAGGTCAGTCTTGAACAGGAGTGGGACTTTTGCACCATGCAAAGAACATCTTGGGGAAGTTCACCTTTAGTATTAAAAATTACACCTCTCCTGAAGATGGCCTTTTCTGGTGTCCAGGTACAATCTGAACAAGTGATGTAGCCTCAAAATAACACTCCCCTGTCCTTCCTCTCCCATGTCCCTGAATATCTGTTTATAACTTTTCCACCAGCAACCTTGCCTTGAATACAAATGTGAGAGGCAAAAATTCCCAGTTAGTTGAATTCACAAGTAAATTGTGAACTCCATTCACATTAAACTACACCAAGGAGCAACAGTGAGGACTTTCAGAAAGCCTTTTCAGACAAACAGTGAAGTGCAGTGGTAGGGACCCAAATTCCAGGGAGTTCAGCTCATCCACCATCCACACCAGACTCCTGGACTCTCTGCCCTTGTTTGCATCACTACAGAAAAAAGGTCACTAATTACTCATTACATTTTCAGGGCAAAAAATAACTCCTATCAAGTCAAGGTATTGTTTTTACTACCAAGAGCTTCCCCAAGCAGCACATTCTGAGACCCCCAAAAAGGACAATATTTTGTCCCCCACGTGAGCCTTTGACAAGTTCAGGTTCATGCAGCATCTCCTGAATCTCTAATTGAGGAGCAGCCCATTATCAAATACAGCACTGAGCTTAATTAGAGAGGGAAATCGATGAAGATCATCTAGAAGGTATGAGAGAGGTCTGAGCAATTTTCAGTGATGGTTCAAATTTCTTCCCTGGAATTGTTTTCAATAATAATGAAAGCTTAATGCAAAAATAACAGTTACCCAGACATATTACTCTGCTGCTGCAGGACTTAATGTGCTTTGCAAACAGCTACAATTTCTGGGGCAGGATGGCATCAGCTTTTATCAAAGCAGCTGCCCCAGAGAACCCTGGAAAACAAGCCCAGGGTTCTTCACATTCAGGCTCTTCCTTCTGCAGCTGTCCTGGTTCTGTTTTAAAGAAAGTCTTGACTTGCCTCACACATCCTGGCACATTCTCATTTTATTTTAATAACAAGTCATGTGTTAATAGATGCATAATCACAACTGGTTTTTAAGCCAAAATCTTCAATTAAAAATTTAAAATAATTATATGCCATGAGTAATCAAAGTACTAGAGACCCCATCCCAGCAAGAGCAAAGGCAACAGGGAAATCAAGGTGAGGCAATGCTGCCAAACCCCCAGAACACAGAAATCACTGTTCCCTGACACTGCAGGACCAACACTCAAAAATATCCTATTTTCTGCTGGAATAAGGCTTTGCCATTGCTGTAAGCCTTGTCAGCTCTACTGAAAATATTTCCAGCACTTCCTTCTAAAGCACAAAGTGGACAATTACATCAAAACATTTCTGCATTTGGTTTTTTCCATACAATTTGCTCTGGCAGCACAAACAAGGCTGTGATCAGCCAGTTGCCACATGCAATCTCTGATTTATCATTACAGATACCCCAAAAGAAGCTTCTCTTGTTTTATTTTTAAATTGAGTTACATTAACACAGTGAGACATTTCATGCATAATACTTAAAATACACTATCAGACACTGAATGCTGTCCTAGACAACTCAGAAGTTGACTTTCTGCTATTCCAAAAACTCACTGAAAGGCAATAACAAGCAACAGCAAAGAGCAACTCTCACTCTTCTCCCACAAACACAGGGACTTATTTATTTTAGAGGTTTCAGACCTGCCATGTCAATTTTATAGCAGAATGAAAATGGAAATTTTGTTTTGGTTTATGATTTTTCTGGTTCATTATTAACTGCAGTAAATATTTCAACAGGGAGAGAAAGTCCCCCCAAGCTGCTGGTCCCCACCCCAGCACCAAGGCAGGCCACAGGAAGCCCCTGTGGTGACCTCACTCAGCCCCAGCCCCTGCACAAACCCCCAGGGTGCTGGGCACAGCCATAAATTTGAAATATTGCCCAGATGAAGGCTGAACTTGTGACCTTCCCAGTATTTAACTGCCACTCTGGCTCTTGCAGGCTGAGCAGATTAAATACAGTAACTACCTGTTTCCCCAGCTCTGCTGTCATCACTTCCCAATCTTATCTGAGGGAAATGCTGCAGATTCTTTCATGGCTGGGGAGAGCAAAACAAATTTTTCCAGTGCTCTCAATTCATTACAGGTGCTGTAAATAACCTGGAAGCAGCACCCACAGTCAGGGGAGAGCACTGTCACTACAGCCAAGGGAGAGGTGAATTTCAGGCACCAAATTCTTGCCTCCACCATGGCAAGAGTCCTGCCCTTGCTTGGCCAGGACTGTGGTACCTGCTGGATTAAGCCCTTTTCTGACCCAGAGATGGGGCAACTGAGAGGTGCTTTAAAAACTTTTATTCCATTTTCAGTCTCATGAGAAGGGTGACACAATGCAGGTGTTATAATTCACACCATCACAATCAGAAGCCAACTATTTCCTAATTACATTGTAAGTGTCTCTTGGCCTATCAGCTTTAGCCACACCATGCTGTAAATGCCTGAAAGCCAATCATCTCAAATGCATCTTTCACAGTTCCATTTCTCCAAAGTACCCAGTCTTACTTGCAAGGCCATCCTTGGAACTTGTTTCTAGCTCCATTTCTCTGTCAGCCATGTCTGTCCTATTCCATGGCATTTCTAAGTCAGCATTTCTTATCTCAGGGTTTGCACACAGATGCTCACTGTGTGAGCTTCTGCCAGGCTTGGAGAATTCTCTACAAATCCATTTCCCAAAGTGACACCTGCTTTTGCACCCAAGAAAAACTGAGGAGGCCCCTTTTGCACACTCTGTGACACTCTGGGTACAAAGGTGCCCAGATGTTTTGTCCATTCAGTGTTTGGCCCTACTCCAAGTGTGGGCAGGACTCAGCAATGTCCGGCTTTAGGGGCTGGCACTCTCTCAGCCACAGCTTTCCCTGGGACACTCCCTGTTCTCTCCCACATGAAACTTCTCAGATGCACCAGGCAAAGGTTCAGTGTGTGAGCAGTGGGTCCATGGAATCTCCAGTCTGCAGATACATAGAATCACTGAATGGTTTGGGTTGGGAGGCACCTGACAGGTCATTCCATTCACCCCCTGCCATGGCAGGGACACCTTCCACTAGCCCAGGTTGTGCCAAGCCCCATCCAGCCTGGCCTTGAACACTTCCATGAATAGGGCAGCCAAAATCCCCTTCCAAAGGTAAGGAAATTTCTTGACTCTACCTCCCAGATACACAATGCAGATAAAGAGACTGAGGACAGAAATTTGTGTAGAATTCTTTTGGACTCTTTAGTACCTTTCTAGTCAAGTCAAAGGTCATTTTCCTGATTCAGTCCTTCTGTGATGTATGTAATCATTTTTTAAACCCAGCATTAGGGCAATAGAAGGCTCCTCTAGCACCTTTTATTTATGACACAGGGGTTCAACTATTTTCAGGTACATGAAACTGGTTATATCCTTAAGTGTCACCAATAGGATCTGAGAACTTGCCCTGAAGGTACCACTTATCCCATTTGAAAATGGTGCCAAAGGTAACAGAAAACACCCCAGGAACTCCCAAGATTGGTGGCTGCACAGTCCCATATAAACTGGAATAAGCTTTCCCCAACCACCTCCCTCATACCTTACACAAAGCCAGGGTAAAACTCAGATATTTTCCTGCCAGTTGAGCACAGCCTCAGTGTGACACACCTGAGGGCACCCCCCCCCCAGGGATGGTCAGGAATTTCATCCCCAGTGCCACGGAAGGAGAATTCCAGTGGCCAGCACCATACCAGAGACACTCATTTGCTTGCAGGGTTTTCAGAGGACACAGAAAAGTTGGCCATGGAGCAAAGGGACATTTTAGAGCATTCCTCTGAGTCCATGCACAAGTCACACTTACAAGTGGATAAAGCAGGTTGTTTCTGCCTGCAAATTTCAGTCAGCCCATACCTGGCACTGCCAGGAAATCTCAGTCAAGAGGCAGCCACAGGAACACCTCTCCAGTTCCACTGCCCTAACACTGCCAAGCAATGGCATCATCCCCCCTGGCACAGAATTCCATGTCTGAACTGCCATGGGGAAATGTTATTAGAAGGAAAATGATGGGCTGCCTGAGCACAACCCCAGCACAGAGTGAAACCTCTTAGAAAAAACAAGGGCTTCAAGGAGAGCTGCAGAAAAATACAGTACCCAAAAAATGATTCCTTCTCTGAAATGCTGCCAGACAAATTTCCAAGAATGGCAGAAAGAACTTAAATTAAGCAAAATCACGCTGTTATTAGGTGGGGAGAGATGACAATTTCTTTGGTCTAGAAGAAAATGATCCAGGGATCAGGTAACAGTTATTCAAGCTATTCAACCCTGCACCAAAGTACAGTAATGCAGAAATACAATTACTCCCTACAGTGACCTCTCAAAGAAAGTAGAATTAAGATTAGAACTAAGAAGTAAAATCAGAAATGTCACTATCTGAAATGCACTCTGTAGAATCTTTAATATATTTTAACACTCAAGCATAAAGGATTTTCTTTCCAGTACCAGGCATAACAAAACATCAGCATGGAAGGCCTGGCAGAACACATTCTAAATCTTCACAACCAAATGAAGAAATCCTTTACAATGGTTCAGATAAGGAGCAAAAGAGTTGTTTCCAGTTCACTTTCATCCCCAGGTGACCTAGCTGGATGTCCTGCACTAAGGCTCCTCTCAGCTTTATCCACAACCTGCTTAATTGCAGCATATCATTAATGTTATTAATTGCTGTCACTGCCCATAAAACACAAAACCAGTTCTGTAAAATAGAGAGGCTGGAACTGAATTAAACACAGCACACAGTGAGCTGTTTGAACCCATCGTAAAGTGTTCTGAAGCCTCAAGCTTGCAGGTATTTCCAAAGCCAGAGCACCAAATCTTTATTCTTTTGGCCAAGATACAAGGTAAGAAAAATGTGAGGTTTTCTGCATGAGCAGATGGAGTCTGAGTGCTTCCTTTTGGTCAGAAAACCCATCCTTTTGTTTACAGAAAATCCTTCATTTAGGGATGTTCAGTGAATAAATTTCTCCCCCCAGAATTACTTTTTAGACCAACTTTGTAGCACCACAGTCCACAGTAAACCAAGTCAGGTAAGCTCTTGTAGGGACCCTGCATATGCCATGAAACTCCAGAGAAAGAACTGGAAACCCCTACTAAGGGTCCAATCAATAAAAAAGACATATTTTCTCATGGAATGTAAAAAAGGCATGGAAAGCAAACTTTTACCTGTTTTTTTTCCCACTCCTTACCAAGTCTATTTTCTTTGCTGACCCAGTCTGCTTTATTTACTTTTTTATGTTTAGTAAGATGCTTTTTAAAACTACATTATCAATATTTCAGTGCTTTTTCTAGTAAAAATAGCTTGCAAGAGTAAGCAAAGCAGTTACACACACAATAAACCAGCATATTACCAAATATCTCTGCTTTTATCTTCTCACAAGCTCATTGAAAACAACAGCATATTTAAGGATTATGAAAAATGCATTAGAGATGTCCTTTCCAAAGACAACCAGGTTGCAGTACCACAGGTTGACTTGCAGATGGGATCAGCCACACTGTGGCCTTGGCCCTCCTTCAGATACAGGACATCAACCACATTTAATACTACAGGAGCAGACAGAGCAGCTTTTAAGCACCCACAGGTTGTATTATATAAGCACATTGCACATTTGGCTATTTAGGAAATCATAAGCAGTTTGGCTAATAAATCAGAGTAACAATATTTATAACAGTACTGGAGGGGGCTCGGTTTTTAACGGGGCACAGAACCAATCACAGAATAAACGGAGATATTTAGGTATTTAGTCATCTGGAGAAGTGTTCTCTGTGAAAATCAAAACCTCTGACCCACCTTGGACTGCCAGCTCTGCCTGGGCCTCCAGGGTGTCGTTGCCACTCTCAGCGATGCAGGTGAAGGTCCCGGCGTCGGCCTCGGCCACGTCCCGGATCTCCAGGACACCCCCGGGCAGCAGCTGGAACCGGCCAGACCTGCACACACAGGGACAGGGGCACTGCCACTCCATGGGTTACTCCATGGGTCATCCCATGGGTCACT